>JAECUM010004966.1:0-132016 GCA_016617855.1 Megalonaias nervosa
AAAAAAAAACATTGTGGCCGATGGATGTATGTATTAATTTCTGTATAACATTCAGTGATAGAAATATGCTGAAAAAAGAAACATACTGAAAAAATAATTTCTTTTGCAAGTTATTAATGCTGAAATGGCATAGCCATGAAATATATTTGTCATTGTTTGCGTTAGAATTTAATAAAATAAAATGTAGACATGAGAATCTTCAAATTTAAGATCCCTGCAAATATATCCACTTTGACATTTATAACAAACACATGAGCGTTCTGTTATATCAGCCCATGTTTATCAATTTTATTTAGAAATGTTTTCAAATGTATGAGAAAAACATCTTGAAGTTAATCTGAAAAGATGCGGAATGGACTACCAGTTAAATAAACCATTTACACAACATTTTGACAAATGGAATGTTTATATCTTATGCAGAAGGCAGAGCAATTATATTCAATTGGAATTCCTCGGCAGCATCCTTAGCAGCCAATTGGGACCTTATGTTCTCCTCAGACTACCCCTTGTTCTATGAGGTGTCGGCGGGAACTGTTCAGGGAGGTTCCGACATCATTCAATGGCAGGAGACCACGAGGACCCAGCTCCTCCTCTCTTTTGATAAAGAGACGATTGATCCAGCAGGAAAGGATGTCTATATCACCGTTCGTGCTATCTCTCCTAGCGGATTGTACGAGACAGCAAACGCGCAAATTCTTCTGGTCCTGTAAATCTACTATATGTGCGAAAATTTAATCAAATTGAATCCAACAGATGAATGCAAACATTTGTGGCACGAACGTTTTGCTAAAATGAATCACAGAAAAAATATAAGGCTGCCACAAATTCCTTCTTATTACTATCTCTAGGTGCTAGTTAAAATGGTCATGTCATATTTAATAGTTCCTTTAATTAAGCATACGCTTGAAACTTACGTGAAACAAGTACAAACAATGTAGTAGAAATAGCTATAGTCTGTATATTATAGCGAATACAATGTTTTAAGGCATTTTATAACAATGTAGTCGTTTCTTTTTCTGGGTACATACATACATACATACATGAGTGAGTTAGTGAGTGCCTACATTGCAGGTAAAGGACAGTAATAAAGATTTCGTTTTAGGTGAAATGTATTCCGATATTTCTGTCCATTAATTCTGTGTACATTATGCAATTGAATTACCTGACATAGCATAATTCTAAAAAGACAGCAGCCCCTAGGAACTAGCGGGTAATACATAACATAAATATGAGCGATACAAAGGAAAACATAACCAAAGAAGCTGTCTATATCGTTCAGGTCTATATAGGGGTTTTCTGCACTTCCGTAAGCAATCAGCTTCTTTCCTATGTCTCACTATACATTTTTGCACTCCTTTCCACCCTTCAATGGCTGTGGTGTACACCCATCGTTGGCATATCTCGTTACCCGACATTATTTGGAAAAACAGGTGGGACATGGTTAGAAATTAAACTCCTAGCTGTTAAGAATCGTTTTATTTTAAATAGATAACATTATATTTACGATATTACACTTTTTCTCAGCCTTTGTTTGTGCTAGTGTGAATACGTGCTAGTATGAATATGTCACTAAGTAAATGTCTCAGGATCAGTCAATACGAGTTTTGCGAAGAAACATTCAGTTGAAAAAATGCGCACATGCATCATTTTACTAAGTCCAAAACGTGTACGAAATTCATGACATCACAGGTATAATCGAGTCAGTTTCCTTGATCGGGTGTTCTCTTTTGGGCAATTACGTTTATAAAGATAAGGCAGTTTCAAACCATTTAGAACGTTGCATCTAATACCTTCTGATCTAAATGCCAATCAAATAATCTTTATTCAGTAATAGGGACTAAGAGGATTTCGCATAATTTGGATAAGATTTGTATATATCAAATAATCCTTTATTTCACATATATAACATTTTTAGACCAAAACAGGTGATGCTGACGTTTAGCTTATATTAGTAGTTGTTCGTTATCACTACTGCTCCTAAGCTACTTGGAAAAATACATGAAAGTTGGTATGTATACAGTTGTACCCCGGCTTAGTTCTCAATTAAAATGATACGACTATGATTTTAGTGTGACGCCACAGAGGCCATTTTGAAGATTTTATTATTGCAACTCCAATTGGATGGGTGATAGTATTGATATGTTTTCGCTCAAATGCGTCTTATGCTATATAGATAGCCCTGTATGACAATGATTTGATCTTGAAATCCTTATTATCAATACTCATTCCGTTTGTATTGTGATATTAGCTTGGGTCTTTCCTTGCAAGGGTATATTATTTATTCAGTTGGTCGTAAATGAAAACACTCCCGAGGTGATGTCAAACGTGGCCGCCATGACTAATGCTACTCCTCCTAAGGCGGTGATCTTTCCGACATTGGGTTTCTTTCATGAAACGACGGCGTATGATATGTAAATGGTCCTGAATGAATGGGATGATCTGGCGTACACTATGATTAAAATCGTGTTATATCTTCTTCTCCCGTATTTTCACTAAAATATTAATACATCTTGCTGATCCTAAACAAAAATAGTGCCTATCTGAATTCTAATACAGCGATGTAATTATTATCGAAATTATATATGATACAAACCTACAGAAATAATGCAGTAAGGTATATAGGAACTGGCAGGGGGTAGAGGGTGAGGCCTGAGGGTAGACAGCTCTGACGTCATCAAGTGGCTCGAGACCAGACTAACCAGCTCTTTGCGTAATCGTCCGAGCCATCTCTCCAAGTGGTTTGTATGAGACTACCATCGCCCAGCTTAACTGTCATAATATCGAGAAATGTTTACCAGTAAAACAAAAATAAAATGCAGTATTCTAAATAGCGTGTAACGCATAAGTACAAAACATAAATAAAAACGTGTAGCAAACAACTAGATATATGCATATTTTCAGCCAATAGTTATTTGTTTTCCTGACGCTTTCTACAGCTTTATAGTATAGAATGAGTCTGAGTGATGTAATTATAACTTATCTGTGTTAAACTACGAAGGAAATCTTCAACCAGTTAACTTTTGCTTCTCTTTACACAATTACTAATACAATAGTGCATCATTTAAAACAATGTCTTGTCATTTTATTATACCTCTCGTGTTCTAAAACACCCCCACCCCATATATATATATATATATATATATATATATATATATATATATATATATATATATATATATATATATTATATATATATATATATATATATATGCATTAGCACAGACGATCATACATACATACATACATACATACATACATACATACTGTTACGAGTCTATGCTTTTAAAATAAGTAACAGAAAATACTGCAAAGCAACAACTTTTGTAAAATTCAACAAATGATTTATTTCCCTCGAATACAGCGTGAAAATGAGAAATAATTCTAGAATTACATACACAAGTCCTAATAAATTATACATATGAAAAACCTTTAGTAGAAATCCAAATTAAGTCCAATGCTGAATTGTTGATGTGTCTATGATGACCTGTATAATGATGATGTATCAACAATCTTTTGTTAAAACACAGTAATATAATTCCAGGTTTGAATCCACTATAACCCCAGTGAATGTCTCTATCCAAGAATATTATTTTTTATGAGCACTCTGTATTTCCAGAGAAAATAATCACTTAATTAAATAATATGAAGAAATGAATTCTAACCCAAATGAATACTGAACACAACAATAATACAAGTTGATTCTGCTAGATCTTAAGCAAAATCAATAATCTTTCCAGTGACATGATTATAGTCTTCTACTTTACCTCAAGTCACCATTAACATTTTCTAAAAACACCATTTCCTGATGAAAAAATAACCTTCTAGAAAGTTCTTAATGTTTACAAAATTATATGCTAGTTATTATTAGAATGTCTGTTACTAAAATTGTAATATATAACCTGGAAAATGTCAGGTACACCAGATAAATTATATAGGAATCCCAATAACCTAGACCCAGACCCAAATAAACATATTTACTTCTATTAGTAATGATCCTGATAACAAACCCATACACACAGAGAATATCTTAGCTATGTATTAGTTGTTTGCAGAATAAAATAAAAAATCAATAATTCAGGTCAAGTAGAAAATAAATTCTATTTTGGACACAGCTAAGTAGAACATTCATGGTCAAATTACGGTAGCATATGATGAAATTAAAAAATCTAACTAATAAACACTGCAAATTAAATGTACATAACAATACCTACGTACAGTTCATAGTATGATTAGTTAAAATATTGAGAAATCTATAGAAAATGCATCTTTGGCCCGAGTATTATAATAATTGAATGCGGTAGACTTTACAGCAATTATCTGTTTTTGTGGAAACTCTACCGTGCCAATTTAGTATTGGAATAGGTTACATATCTCAAACTGTTGAAACAGTGCATCAAAAGATCCATAAACGGACATCAGCAAAATACGGCAATAAACAATAATAAAATAAAGCTTTAAATATTGAAATAAAACTAAGAAAGAATTTTTTTTTTTAAATTTCTAGGCAGTACTATATTGTGAAGTCGGGGATTTTCACAAGTATCTATCGTACTGGTTTTGCTATTAATGACACTTTTGTTGGTAATAAATTAGTGTTTTGTAAATGGGGTCTCATAGTCTCCAAAGAAGGTTATTTATTATCTGGGTCCTTAAATTCAACGTTCGTAACAACAAAGAAATCCACAAAAATTGGTATCCCACAAATAAAATGAATTCACAGTATTGTAACAGATTGAAAGAAGTATCTACCTGTGCAATAATCTTTCCTATCTTGAAAACTTCTCTACATGAAAAGACACTATCTTTATAGGAATAACTCGTATGCAATATGGATACTCCAAATCCACTTGAAAGCATGCAATTATATGAAATCAGGCGGAATGTTTTCAACCCTTCAGAATTGTGGTTACCGATAAGATCCTAGATAAATGACAATTTAAATCAGTTTATTTGATAATTGTTACCTTTATTTGTGAATTACTGTCACCTCATACGCAAAACACCGAGATCAATCATTCTGAAATTGTGCTTAAGATTATCAAGCTGACAGTTCGAGTTGTAAGGATATTTATCATTTGGTTGAAAAAATTTTTTCTTTCAGAAATTAAGATTCATGTATGATTGTCTAACTTGATAGATATTGACTATTCGAATTTAATAATAAAGAACGTTGTTTTACCTGTCATTCTGTTACGAATGAATTGGTGTACTCAAGAATTTAAGCCAGCTCATCCCAGGAAAATACCTCATAACCAAGAATTTGAGTACTTTTGCATCGTGGCATTTTTAAAATTAATGTTATTCATACTCATTATTGACTATTTGAATTTAATAACGTTGTTTTACTTGTCATACTCAAGATTTTAAGCCAGCTCATACCAGGAAAATACTTTGTAACCAAAATTTGAGTAGTTTTGCATGTCAATTTTTTAATGCTAAAACACTTTCAAATATATGGTAATGGCTGCCTTAATGAAACTAATTCGAATTCAGCATTACGAAATGCAAATGTAGCGAAACATATGTTTGTAAGGAAGAAATAAGGAAGGAAAGTGCAAAGACTGTTTTGTAGAGGCTGCTGCAGAAATAATACAGTTAGGAAAATGGAGGAGATTCTTTACATTCCCTACGCAGAATTCTTAATTCTGCCAATCATACATAGTGTGAAGATAAATATTTTATATATTATATTACTGATGTATTAATACTGTGTTGTTTTTATACTGTTATTATCATAAAATATAACGCATTTTAATTTCAAAAGTATTAATCTCAAAGTATATCATACTTAAGAACGTTATAATTCTTGTTTCATAATTTGGTAAAATATCTTTTAATTTATATTAACTCTTAAGATGGCAATTATCAAGTCTAAAAACATAGACCAAAATTCCCTGAAGTTTTCTTAGCTGGGACCTCTGTCAGCGGTGATTTACAGGAAGAACAAATCCACACAGGGACCGGTTTAAAAACAGGTTTCAAAGAATCTGATTTATAAAGCTGCATTTGCCAGAAGTGCAATGAAGATGTGAGAAATACGGAGTCTAGTTAAACAAACAAATAAGGGTTAACATACATTATAGATTTACATTTTATATACATAAAATATTTGACTTTGCAGAAATCATCTGATACTCGGTACAGATCAGTCATTTTCAATAAAATTTCAATTGAGACCACTTCTGATTTGCAATTTATTCAAATTTTGATAATGATATCTAAATTTGTTCTTTTTTACGCCAATGGCATCATAATATTATATTGGCCATACTCGTCAATTCGAAACATTTGGAAATCACAAATTATTCAATAAAATTTTAACTGAAAACAATTATTTACATTGTATATATTATTATTAGTGACAGCATCAGTTTAGTAATACTGTAGCAAGGTATCTTTGCTGACTTTGTAAATAGTTCCCAAAGCTAACCTGTTAAGTGATAGAGATCACACTAGGTCAGTGTTTGTCTAATGGCGCCGTAAAATGGAGAAACGATCTGATAAGGACAGAGGTTGGCTGGTGCGTGTTCTTTAGGGAATGATATTGTTATAGGTTTAAGGAGTAAAGTTGATGACCTTGTGATGTTGGAAAAGACTGTAACATGTCACTGTCAGGAAAGGTTATCGGGAGGCTAGAAAAATCTGAGAAAATCTAGACGTTAGGTCAGTATAAAGGAGTCCATGGTAAGATCTAGACCGGATTGCATGCTACACAATTTGGTGGCAGCAGTGAGATTATTTTTTTCGTAAAGTAGCTGCAAACCCTGGAAAATCTTATGAATAATTGAAAATGGCGCAATCACAGACAGTCTGGTCAATGATGGATACGCAAGAAAGAATTAATCATGAAATTCGGCAACTGGAACGTGAAATAGAAGAAAGTACACGCAGAACTCTCGGAACTGAACATTAAATGACGCCATCGAGACCCCGGAAAATAAATCAAGCTCCCCAAAGAAGATTAGAATTTTCGGAACAAAATAGGTTGAAACGACCATTTGTAACGCCACAAACGTTCGACGGTACCACACCACTGATAGACTTTCAAGCGCATTTTAGTACGTGTGCCGGGATAAACAAATGGACTCAAGAAGAGAAAGGGCTTTATTTAGCAGTGATTCTCAGGGGTCATGCCCAACAGCCACTGGGATCTGGAACTCCAGATTGTGACAGGCTCATGGATTCGCTAGAAAGAAGGTTCGCGCCAAAAAGCCAAACGGAAATTTACAGAGTACAACTAAACAGCCGCTTTAGAAGGGAACATGAACCCCTCCCAGAATTGGGACAAGCGATACGTCGACTCGCTTCCCAAGCATATCCCAAGGCGCCAGAAGAATTACTCGAAACACTGTCGAAGGAGCAATTTATCGATTCTTTAACCGACAGCGAACTTAGGTTAAGAATACAACAGGCACGCCCTAAAACCCTTGACGACGCAATTCAGATTGGAGTAGAACTAGAAGCCTTTAATAGAGCCGAACTTCAGCGAAAGGATTTAGGAAGATATGCACGAACCGTGACAGTGTCTGATGCAGGGTTAAGTGATATCCAGGAACTTAAGAGAGAAGTTGCAGAACTAAAGATGTTATTAAAGGAATTGAAGGCAAAATCTGCAGGGAAAAACGGAACGAAGGGAAGATCATGTTACAAGTGCGGAGAAATATGGCATTTCAAAAAAGACTGTCCAAAGAGTAAGCCCAAACTGTCGGAAAACTAGGGTGGGCCCACCCCAAGGGTAAGGGGTGGGACCGTGATTCCAGGCCTAGGAATATAAGTGGTCAGGCAACGATGAAAGATGCTGAAATGTACCTTCCGGGATCTGTACACGGAATAGGTGTCAGGTTCTTAATAGACACAGGTGCTACGGTTACCATGATAGCAAAGGGTGTCTATGAGAGGATGGCGCCGGGATATCGACCTCGGTTACATGAGGCTACTGGGAATGTTCTGTGTGCAGATGGGAAACCATTAGAAGTAGTCGGAAAAGGAAAGTTTACCTTGTCGTTCGGAGGGAAACGTCACGAGCATTGCGTTATCGTTGCAACGATGGTTTTGGCAGCAGAAGTAGTGTTAGGATTGGATTTCCTAGAAAAAGTAGGAAGGAAAATTGATTTTGTGAATCACAGTTTGACTATTGGAGACACCATTTTATCATACTATGTAATTAAATCAAATTCGATGGAATGCGCTAGAGTTGTGTTATCAGAGACAATATCGATCCCTGCAAGGCACGAAATGAACATTCCTTGTAAATTACAAACAGTAGGGAATAAACACTCGTTCGGTTCGACCGGGATTGTGGAACCAGAGGAACGACTTATTGAAAATAAGCAACTTCTGGTGGGAAAAGTACTTATTAGGGCTACATCCGACGATGTCATTCCTCTAAGGGTCATGAATGTTACCGATGAAACAAAAGTTGTCCATGCTGAAACTATTATGGGTCTTTATGTTCTGGTGGATGACGATAATGTTGATGACGTTTCTAAAGATGTATTGGCTCAAGTGGAAACCATCCAAATGCCTGAACACCTAAAAAAATTATCTCAAGAAACGAAAAAGGGTCTTATATCGGCCCAATGTAAGAAAGTTGACCAACTTCTATGTACGTTCTCCAGTTCATTTGCTAAATCGAAAGATGACCTTGGCAGAACCAATCAAATACGTCACAAGATAAATATAGAGGATGCAAGACCAGTAAAGCAACCGTTACGTAGAATTCCGATTCACGCAAGAGATGAAATTGAAGATCATGTTGAGAGTATGTTAACTCAATGCATTATAGAGCCGTCATTAAGCCCCTGGGCCTCACCCATAGTGCTGGTACGTAAGAAGGATGGATCGACTCGTTTTTGTGTCGATTATAGAGCAGTCAATCAACTGACTGTGAAGGACGCGTATTCTCTACCGCGTATAGACGACTCATTGGACCGACTTTCAGGTGTATCGTGGTTTTCCACCCTTGATTTAATTAGTGGATATTGGCAAGTAGAAATGGAAGAGCAAGATAAACCCAAAACAGCTTTTGTAACACCAAATGGATTATATCAGTTTCGTGTAATGCCTTTTGGATTATGCAATTCAGGTTCCACCTTTGAAAGGTTGATGGAGACTATTTTAGCAGGTTTACAATGGAAAACGTGTCTGATATATCTGGATAACATATTTATTTTCGGTAAAACTTTCGACGAGGAGCTAAGCCGTCTACAGGAAGTTTTCGCTCGATTACAACAGACAGGCCTTAAACTTAAATCCTCCAAGTGTCACTTGTTTGCACACGAAGTGGCATTCTTAGGGCATATCGTGTCTGAAGAGGGAATTAAAACCGACCCTGAAAAAATCAAGGCAGTGAAATCTTGGACTACACCAACGAATGTGAAGGAGCTTCGCAGCTTCCTGCGGCTTTGTTCCTGCTATAGGAGATTCATAAAAGACTTTTCATCAATCGCTAGTTGTTTACATAAACTGACAGAGTCAAGAAGGACGTTTAAATGGACTAAGAAGTGCGGAGAAACGTTTGAAATGCTAAAAGCTAAGTTAACAACAGCACCAATACTCACATACCCTGACATGACAAAACAACTCATTTTGGATACTGATGCTAGTGAAAATGGCATAGGTGCAGTAATTTCCCAAATTCACGAAGGTCGCGAAAAAGTCGTGGCATATGGAGATTGGACACTCTCAAAATCAGAACGATCCTATTGTGTGACACGGAAAGAATTACTTGCTATAGTGTACTTTGTGAAACATTTCAAGCCATACTTGTATGGGAAACGATTTCTCATTCGGACTGATCACAGTGCATTACGTTGGCTCATAACGTTAAAGGACCCAGAAGGCCAACTGGCCAGATGGTTTGAGACGCTGGCTCAGTATGACTTTGAAATCCTACACCGACCAGGCTTTCGTCATAGAAATGCGGATGCATTATCAAGAAAGCCATGCCGACAATGCGGGAGACAAACGAATGTTGAAAACAGTCGAAACGACGATGAGAAAAATGCACTACAAACAGTTGCTGTGAGTACATTATGTTCCAAAAACAATAACAACGGTACGTATACATCGGCAGATACGGTATCAAAGCAGCTGGAATCACAGCACGGCGATAATGACCTATCTATAGTTAAACAGTGGGTGACTAGTGGCGTAAGACCATGTTGGAATGAAGTATCAGGCCAAAGCAATGGGGCTCAATGGGACCAACTTGAGTTTCACAATGGACTGTTGTGTCGGAGATACCAAACATCTAATGGTAAAGCGGGACGTCATCAAGCAATTGTTTCCTACGAACTCAGGAAAAGCGTATTGAAAATGTCTCATGATAGTAAAACTGGAGGACACCTAGGGATTTCAAAAACACTTAATAAAATAAAGCAAGGATATTATTGGGTTGGACTACAACATGATGTTAGGGACTGGTGTAGTACATGCGAAGTGTGTGCAAGAAAAAAATCCCCAGGTAAGAAGAGAAGATCCCCGATGCAACTCTGCAAGTCAGGAAGTTCAATGGATAGAATAGCATTGGATATTATGGGACCGTTGCCGGAAACTTTACTTGGAAATAAATATATTCTGGTAATTGGAGACTACTTTACTAAATAGACAGAGGCATTTGCACTGCCTAATCAGGATGCCATAGCCGTAGCTAGTGTACTTGTTCAAGAGATAATCTGCAGATTTGGCGTGCCCCCTCAAATTCATTCGGATAAAGGGAAACAGTTCGAATCTGAAATTTTCCAAGAAATGTGCAGATTACTAGGTATTGAAAAGACAAGGACAACTGCTTACCACCCACAGAGCGATGGAATGGTCGAAAGGTTCAACAGAACGCTCGCTGTGATGCTCTCTGCATATGTAAATGAACATCAGGATAACTGGGATGAACACTTGCCATATTTAACAATGGCGTATCGGGCACCTGTCCAAGAGTCTATAGATTTCACTCCAAACTTCTTGATGCTGGGTAGGGAAGTAACCGTTCCACTCGATATTCAATTTGGACGGCCACCAGATACATATTCACTGCATACGTGGGTTGAAAACCTTTCGGAGACAATGCGTTTAGCTCATCAATTTGCAAGGAACCACCTTAACCAAAGTTTGTTACGCCAGAAGAGATTCTACAACAGTCGATTGAAACGGGAACAGTTCAAACCAGGTGATTTGGTTTGGGTTTACACTCCACAAAGGAAAACAGGACTGTCAAGTAAATTGCAGTCTTGGTGGAAGGGATCATTTCGAGTTGTTAAACGACTCAGTGATGTTACATACCGCGTAAAGTGTGGATATAGGGGCAAATCGCAAGTGATTCATGTGGACAGAATGAAATCCTGTAAAGTCCGAGATAGCAACGATAATGGTGATATGCATCAAAGAGATGATGATATCGATGAACATGACAATGGTAATTACAATAATCGCGATGATCCATCCAGAATTAAGGATTTACCTTGGTTTTACCCTATGGAAAGTACCACGTCGAAACACCCGTTACTGACGACCCAGAGTGGACGCCAAAGGCGACGCCCGATCTGGTGGAAAGAATATACCTTTTAGAGAGAAACTTTAATTCCAAAATTCGTATGAGACGCTATAAACTTCAACTGTGGAAATTTAAGAAGTAAAAGTGCTGAAAGTGAAAACCATTAAACTAAATTAGGACTTATCTGAAATATTCGGCTGGACGTTACGGTGTGTGAATCACGGTAGACAACGTCTGAATTTGTCATTTTTTTTTTAAATTCTAAGGATCCTTTTTCATGAATTCTTTATATTTCTGTGCCGGGGCTCAGAACGGGCCAAGCAAGATAAATAAAAGAATTATTTCACATTGACAAAACTGTTTGTTTTTTTATAAAATAATTTATGCAGATTCAAAAATTTCAGAATTTCTTGATGGCTCATTTGCATCTGAGTTTTAAACCAAAGGCCATGGTTAAATAATACAATACAATCCTGAATACCTAAAATGTTTATATGTACTAACAGATCGTGGTTATGCTATAGTGCAAGTTTTACTTTAGTCGATCTAAACTGAAGATTTTGGACATCCATGTCAACTAGAATGTCGGCCAGCCAGGTTCAATAGATGAGTGCCGATATATCAACTTTAGAATGGGTGTTCTGGACCACCACCACCTCTGCAGTCAATGTCCTTGAGGCCGGCGCCCTGATCGTGCATGTTTCTTGTGGAAGTACAAACAAAAATGACTGTCTTAGAGAGCCCACCCACCCACTCCTAGTCCGGTTTCAATCCAGATATACAATTGAAGAAATATGTCACTTATGACTTACTGCTGGAGTTTTGATCGTATGCTTCAGATCTATTGTTTTACAACAGTAACAAGTGCGCATGACTTAAACCAGGAAGCAGAGAATTGTGTGAGAAAAACTCTGTGAATGAATATTTTGGAGTCCAATGCATATATTAGGCGGGAAAGTAAAGTGTGACCATGTTGGCGGTTCGTCGGGAGGTGGGGGTGGGCGTGGACCGATCATCAGATCTGTACCCGTCGTGCTGGTAATTACATGGCAAGAAACCTGAAATGAATAGAGAACAACGAGCGCAGGTAGTTTATCAGGGTCATGGCCGAGATTCAGGTCGCTGAGAAAAACGAATTCGAGGTTGTGGATAAGTTTTCCTAAACCCATTGACGGGCTGAATAAGTTGGTTTGCAGAAAGCAAATAACACAAAGTGAACATAATGATACACCCGATGTACTACTGACAAGTAGGGTTCATCTGCCATGTACAGTCCTACAATCAATTCTGGATCCTATGCGTAAGGTTAAGCGAACAAAAAAAGGAAAGAACAACAAAACACAGTATGCAACAATAAGGAGTTTATTGAACACGGAGCATAGTCATTGATTACTTACATCAGAAATTAAGACAGAAAGGTTTGTTTACTCAGTATTTTGGATGAAGCCTTTCTCTTTATTAGTCTGCTCATCAAGATGCTAGTGTCATTTTAGAAAAACCTAGACAACCTAAACTTAAAGAATTTTACCGTCCTTCTGATAAACATATAACAGGTAAGTATAGGGGTTGTAATGGGAGTTTTTGTAAATTTTGAGTATCATTTCTTTAGAATAAAATAAGCGTAATTAACTATAATAAAATAGAAAGGACGACAACATATGGAAAATAGATATAGATACCATTACCATTATAGATACCAACCAGAAAATATGCAACAGGTTGTTAAATATCCTGATCCAACACATCACTGTATTACAAATAGAATAAAACCAATTTCAAGCTGTAATATCTGGGCTATGTCCAAATGTTTCAGTGTGTTTGATATTTGTTTCACAATGTTCTATGCAAAGTTTGAAGGGAGTGCTGCAAATTTAGCTACAAAGAATATTAGAATAATGCTGAATACAGAAATAAGATTTTCTTGTGGTAGTGATGCTATTTCCTAGTTGAACGATTATAATATATCCATGACGTTTAAAAATGTGTGGTTACCAAAGTCTGTAAGAACAAATAAAATAAAGTAAGGTATACTGGGTGAAAAACTGCAAAAAAACTATTTTATTGTTTATTTGTTGCATTCCACTCGATTTTCAAACACTAACACATCACTTTTTGTATCAGTTTGTTGTTCTTCAGATTTAAAAGTATATTGTAAAAAGACTCGGAAGTGATGGAAGGTGCAAAGCAAGAGTATGAATTGAGCAATATTTGAGGGCCGCACGTCTTTTAATCTAATAGGTAATTTTGGAAGCGAAGAGTATAGAAATGAGATTTCTTTCTTTTATGACAAGAGAGATAATTATTAACTGACTTGCTAATACAACATAACAAATGTAACATTTGATTCACAAAGACTGTTTAAAAGCAGTCTTCATCCTGTGCAAAAATGAAATAGAAACTTATCCCCAAAAGTATTTCATTTCAGCTATAGAAAAAATAGCTATAACTTTGGATAACTTTGTAAATTAAATCAGAATTTACAAAAGGAAGTAAATATGTCTTTGATCAAAATCAATTATTTAAATAATTTAGGCCTCCAGATTTTCTTTAATGCAACAGAGTGGTACATTTTTGATATGCTTATCCACTTTTACTCTTATTTCCGAATAGTGATATTTTCACATGATTTTATTCGGACAGAAATAAAGGAGACTCTATTAAAACAAAAGGTTTGTACAAGTAATGATGTAAATTAGACAGTGGCACCACATCATTGCAAGACAAGAGCGAAACAAGTATTTTGAACTCTAGGTTGTTTATAATAATCCCTGTGTATATACTGCCTTCTAATTCAAATGAAATTCGTCTTCTATTAGATAATTCTTGTCCTGCACAGATCATAAAACCTGAATGCGCAATCAATGTTTTCGCTTCATCTTGTTTCAATCATTCGTTTATGATTTGATTGCCTTAGTTGGAGAGGTTGTATTCGGAAATTAAAAGTCATATTTCATGAGAAGTATAAGTTGAGAGAGGGAATTCCGCTTTAGCACCCAATTACTCGTAGGCAAAGTTTGCATTAGATTTTATTGAAACAGAATATAAAGGGTTTTTAAAATTGTTCTCGTTTTATTGTAATTTTCTCTGTCCAGCCCTGATGTACACTAAGATTTACAACACAAAATGATATTTTAGGTACAGAAACTCAAAAGATACCACATAATATTATACAAAAAGAATTGATAATGAAAATGGCACAGTACCATCAGTGATTATAGATGAAACAGTTGAAGAGTTAAAGGAATTAAACTTTTAATGAGGCTGAAATATCCGTTTGATTATAAGGTAGAAGAAGCTTAGCTAGCACTAACATATCCATACAGCAAAGTATTCATTATTCTTAAAAATAATGTATATCAAAAGCTGAATGAGCAGCCTTATTTAATGTGATATTGTGTATCCTCTGATAGTATAATCTAATTAATTTTTTTTATTATATATACATTTGTTAAAAACAATCTTTGTGCATATATAATTTGAGATTCTTTTGGAACAAATTTCCTAATACCCCAACATTCCTTTCTCTCCTCTGTCTTCTCTATATGCATAAGCTAAGTTCTAAGGCCATATAATTCTTGTATTGGTATGCAAATTGTCTCAGTTTTAAACAATTCATTTTTCTTATCAACGAACGGGGAAATAATTAACTTTCGTCGGTATATACTTTTACTTCAGTCCTCTATCTTACGTTTTATATCTTTTTTCCTAAGAAATTTCTTCATTATTTTTTTCTTCAAAATTACCTTTTCTAAACTCACGGAGCTTTTTGTATTGAAGATGAATTGCGTTACATGGATAATTTCAGCAGAAGCTTTAGGTGATATATAACTATTCTTTAATTGTTTTACTTTCAGTCCTAACATTAGATATAACTTCAATATACGAAAGCGAATTACAGATTTTTCTTTGTTTCTTAACGTGCATAATAATGTAGGTCTGAAAGTTTTGTACCTTTTTTTTATCTTCCATGAATTTCTTCCTTCCGTAGTGGAATTAGGTGTCCTTGCTAGGGATGGGTACTTTTCGTGCCAAAGGATAATCATCATAATAATTGCGTAAATCTGTTGGTAAATCTAAATCTACAATTCCCCTAGTTTTAGAATCATCACTCCAAGACATTACATTTTCCTCTATTTGTATTATTTCTTCTTTGTCAGCCTATTCAAAATTTTTATATGATATAGGCTGGCTCTCAGTACAGCTACACGAATTATTGGTCTATGTAACCTATTTCCCTGACCCCGATATTCTCCATTATTTAATGTTTTATTATAGTTAGCTCAGTTATAATACTCATAATTTGCTCCAGCAAATCTATTATGCAACATTGTTGGTCCTCGTCTATTTCAGGAGGAAATTCTTAAAATATATCATTAATCAGATAGCGAATATAGTCTTGCCTTACTTACTTTTAAACTTTCGCTGTGAAATAGTTCTTGTGCACCAAAATAGTACGTTGTGTCTTATTTATAAAGATTCATTCACATAGACCTAAATTCCTCAAAGCATCACATAGCAATAAAATCACCATACCACTTCCTACTGTCTGGTTCTGCTTTCCAATTTTCTTCTTCCAGGTCTCTTGGGTGCACAAACCGATACAGCCGTCCACATCATACGGGCACTGCACTTCATATGGGTTTAGTGAAGAGCACTTCACTTCACATGGGTTCATTGAAGACGTGACCATCTTGCGGCACATTCTTCCAGTGGCGTTCTGCGACATGTAATACAACCATTTCGCGATATGGTGTGCACAATTCAGCAGTGTCTGATTATTACGCTTTCTTTTCGTTCCACGTTTGTTTGCCTTGCTTGATTGTTGCAGGTCTTTCCCTGTTTTTCTTTTTTTTTCATTTTGTGCTACACAAAGAGTGCTGGTTGTGTCTGATCCTCTCTGTGTTGTGATGGTCGAAGCCCAAAATTTCGGGCACTTTAGCTTCATTAAGTATGTAAAGTAAGGCTAAAGAATGTATGAAGTGTGCATAGAGAAGCTATGTCATTATAGCAGTAACTTTGATACGCAATGTATACATTTTGACTTGAATTATGTTTTATTTCTATATATAATCTATACTGAAGTCACTAAAAGTGGCCTGCAGCAACAATCATGGCGTATGTTATTTTTTCTTCCCTAATTCTGAATTCTAAGGACGCTCACTTTGCAGTGTCATTCTTCATTCAGTTATTTGTCTCCTCAATCTTGCTCTCCCTTGTGCTATAAACAAACACCTAACCATAAAACTACTTACACTTGCATAAATACATTAATGGGTAGTGCAATGAGGCTGGGTCTACTTTTTACCTTACTCTGTTATAATAATGAGCTGAGCACGGAAGGGCCAACAGAATTGACTCGTTGTGGTCACATGGGTTTAATTGGCCAATCATTTGTCGGGGCTTGCAACTGTGCGGTTAATTGAATTGTAATTAGCGTCACTTTCAACTGAACTGCAGAGGAGCAGAGACACAATCCTTGATTGAGAAAAATAATTTGTGAAATTTAAGTCCCACTCCGCCCGATACATAGCCTCTTTTTTTTTCTTCATCAAATTAAATGTATTTCTACTTATGTGTGCATATGGATATGAATAATAAATAAAGATATATTGGTAGCGGACATTGTAATACATTCATTTTCATGAAGTGAATATATATATATATATATATATAGAGAGAGAGAGAGAGAGAGAGAGAGAGAGAGAGAGAGAGAGAGAGAGAGAGAGAGATTGTAATGTATTAAATTTCATGAACAATATTGAATTTTGTTACTGTCGATTGATTTAATCTCCTGGCTGACTAGTCATTCGTTCACTCTTCATTGTGTATGCCATTATTGAACTTTCAGAGTTGTATTTATATTGTTGTCATGAATGGTTTCACTATGTCTTGGCCAGTCGGAGTCCAAAATTCCAAGCACTTTAGCTTCATTATGTATGTAAAGTAAGGCTAAAGAATGTATGAAGTGTTGATAGAGAAGCTATGCCATTATAGCAGTAACTTTGATATCATTTGTATACCTTTTGACTTGAATTATATTTTATTGTTATATATAATCTATACTAAAGTCACTAAAAGTGGCCTGCGCCAACAATCATGGAGTATGTTATTGTTTCTTCCCTAATTCTGAACGCTAAGAATGCTCACCTTGCGGTGTCATTCTTGATTAAATTATCTGTCTCCTCAGTCTTCCTGTTCTTTGGGCTATAAACAAACACCTAACCATAAAATATATGTCTATTCATATTAATCACGAAAATCACCAAGATAAGTTTTGAAATGTTTCATAATATCATTTTGGTAGTGCTATCCACAGCGATGATTTACACTGCTATTAGTTTTGAATAAAAGTTTTGCTTGGTATTAGTTCTATTTCATTATATCTGTGAAACAAATCCATATAATCATATGGATAAATATCTTTTCTTACAAATCTTAAGCACTAGTTCGCTTTGCTCTCTCGTTCCATTTTTCAAGATGTTTTAGTTTTTGCCTAAAAGGTTCACCCATAAACCCATAGGTATCTAGAAATCCTATTTTCTTTTAACAAAACATTCATTCCCAAATCTATGAACTAGAATATTCTTACGAAACAACATTTGGTTTTCATCATTAATTTTTCCATATCACCTTTTGACTGAACAAACTTTTTAAGAAGACTTTCCAGATAACAATCGTATTCAGATAAATTATGAATAAATTGTAGAATATAATTTCGATACTAATACATTCAATTGCACTTGAGTATAAGCTATCCACTATATTTTCCATTTTGATTTTTTAGCATGATCTCTTGTTTTGTAGTTGTCAATGACAGAGATTGCTTTGTTAGTTATCTCTTCGTTAACTTCATCACATCCATCAATTTTTGTATATCCCTAAGTAGGGCATTTGGTTAAAACAGGTTCTGCTGTTTTCCTATGTAATCTCCTTTTCACAAATATCACATGTGTTGGTAGAATTGTGATGTGATTTTGCTTTCTCTATCTTTTCTTAAGTTTTGTTTTTATTTTTATCTTTATTAGTGAATATCATTTTTAGCAGTGTTTTTTTTTTTTTTTTTATTAATTCCTCATAAACAATTTCTGAAATTATATACACACCTAAAAGTTGTTTATATATTCTGCTCCTCTGTTAAATCTAGGGTCAAAATTTTTACCGATTGATTTAAGGTAAAGACAAAGACCCTAAAGGGATATGTCTGTCTTACTGATTTTATTGTCCATGACAAATTATGTTTTGAATCCTTATTTATAATACTTTTTGTTTCAATATTACTTTCAGTATCACAATATATAATAAAACGATCTTCCAATCGATATTGGAAGTGTTTACATTTTACAGCATAATACTTTTCAGGCATTATGTTTTTAGTGCTACCTGTTTGGTTGCACAATCTATTAGTGGAATTTTAATCCTGGATGAAATAACACTTCTTTCAGAAATACTTTTTTAATTCTTGCCGTTTCTTTTTTCCTGGAAGAATCCAGTTTTAATAAATTCTTTATTCCACTGTAAAGACAATGGAGACAATTATCATGTATTGTCTCTTTTAAATATGCTTATAAGATCTTTATTCTTGTTTCTTTCTCTTTCCATCATTCTCACCAGTCTTATAAGTTTTTCAACTGACTTCTTTACAATAACAGAAATAGTGCATTCATTTTGCATATTTATGTTTATATATGTTCTCTGTCAAGTAGTGAAAATTATATATTCCATGTTTATCTATTTCCTTTCTTAAGAGTTAAATTGATACATCTAGATGGACTTTTGTTGGACATTGATCCCTAATTTTCCACCTAATATTTACCATAATTTTGGTTCAGCTTCTTCAAAAAAGATTGGTTAGTTTCTTCTCCAGCTCGATATCTACACTCATTTAAATACTTATTAAAGAAATCTTGTAGCTTTCTTGCGATAATTCTTTTTTTTCTGTTTCATGCACAGTTCTTTTTATTTCCTGTTGTCCAGCATGTGACAAAATAGATCAAAACATCTGAGAGTTCATGTAAAGAGTACGAATGAACAACAACGCCTGACATGGCCAAAAATTCAACAAACACTGGAAACCATTTCTGCACATTGACCTAGTATTATTGGACACAGAAAAACACAAACTCCTGTACATGTGTCAAATTAGCATGAATTCTGAAGTCAGGGGGCACACAATATCCAGAAACATTTGTATTCCATATCACAGAATGCCAGTGTTGTAAGATAGTCACGTCTTCAATGAACCCATATGAAGTGCTGTATTGGTCTGTGCACCCATGAGACTGCCGAACTGTGCACACAATATCCAGAAATATTTGTATTCCATATCACAGAACACCAGTGGAAGAATGATGTGTTGTAAGATGGTTATGTCTTCAATGAACCCATACGAAGTGGTGCTCTCCAATGAACCCATATAAAGTGCAGTGCCTGTATAATGTGGAGGGCTGTATCGATCTGTGCACCCATGAAACCTGAATGCAGAAAAAATTGGAAAGCAGAACCAGGCAGTAGGAAATGCTATGATAATGTGTAGAATGACCGAAGTCAGCACTGAATTACAAACTAGAAATTCTATCGCTGAGGCGGATATATTTTTTGAAGACAACTGACTGCCACCTACCTAAGACAAGAATAAGACTGTCTGATAGGCCCTGCTTAGCACCCTCCATTGCTGCCCAAACCCTAAAGCTACAAGTCTTGAATAATTCAGGATTAAAACCACAAAACAGGAGCAATGTGGGCAAGGATTGGTTGAACTCCTGCTTAGCTATGGGCAACCCTTCCATAGGTAAGGAAGAGGGGGCCTCAAATGACAAACCTGCACCTATAAATATTGATGCAGAGAATGGACAGGGCACTGGTCTTGTAATTTTTTGGGGCATGACACTTAAGACAAAAAAGGGTACCATTGGAGTGTTTGTAATGCATAAACTCAACAATTAAACCATCGTCATTGATCTGAACCTGAGAGAACTGAAGCTAAGTTTGGGTTTCTACAACCAGGTTGTCTAATTGTCATTTCCCCTACACAAAGGAATGCATGAAATGCAAGTTTAAACGTGGACTTAAATAGAGCCACACGGAAAGCATAGTGAGTGAATCATGGCAGAACTGAAATGATTTTTTGTAGAATACATTATCAATTGGTAGTCTGGCATCTGTGTGCAGTAAAAGTTTATGAAGCAATTGCATAAGTTTTGGAATAAGAAAGGAATTGGCTGGATCAGGGATATTGTTCAGTTAAAATTTGTGCGTATAGCCAATAGCCGAGACATAGGTAGATACAGTAGATAGTGCACAGTGTTTTGCAAAAAGATATGAAATGAAAAGTGCCAAATTAGTACTTGAAACAGGGAAAGTGCTGTGGAGTTAAATCAATGTAGTGTATCCAAATGCGCCTGTAAGCTTCCATCGAACATGGAAAAAGAGCGTTTTATAGTAAAATGGACAACATTACTCCCAGTCTGTTAATGTAGGTAGTTCAGGAACCTGTTCTGGGATTTCCTCTGCATAGGTTGGGACGGAAACCCAGGCACTTTTTCTCATCAGGGTGTAAATAATGTTAAAACTTAAATGTAGCATCTACAATGAAAGGAATGCATCTCTACAGGCGTCCCAGTTGCTATATGAATGTCGCCCTAACTGATACAATGTTTGATCACATGTTTCTGTTTGGTTCAATATGACAACATATCTAAATTTAGTTACTGGTTTATTAACATATATTGGCTGCAATGACATCACGTCTGGGCAGAGAAACCAAAGCAGACAAAGAGGGGCCCAGCAAGGGGCCAGAGAAGGATGCATTGTGGAATACTTTGACTACACATAATCAGTTAGATTATAATTAATAGCATGAGTGAGCTCCAAATGTTTCTAATTTGTTAATGGAAAATAGCAAGGATATTTTACAAAATTTTCAAGAATGTTTTTCAAAATTTTCCATAATAAATCTGTTATATTTTTCTTGTGAGTTTATTAGCCGAAACTGTAAAATAATACCATTGAATTATATTTAATCTTGTTTGGAACCAAATTGGATTATTTTCATATCCAACTTCAATTATTTCCACCATTTGCGGAAAGTATTTAATGGCTGAAATGGTTTTATTTGTAAACATAACAATCTTCACCATAAAAGAATGATAACATTCATAACAAAATCATTAAATTTGCCTTCATTGTATTCATAATTTCTTACTAATGCAAAACGGTATACCAGAAACAAAACTAAACTAAACAAAAACACATAATTATCCAAAATCACAAATGATTTACACGGAAGATGTTATCTATGAACACCCAAATGGGCCCATCTTTGAAGACTAATACTGCTACAATTGCCATTGTTCCAGGCACCAAACTATTACTTAAAATTAGCACATTTGTCACACCAAATTATTACCTAAAATTAGCACATTTGTCAGCCTTATTAACACAAACGATCTTACTGGGCTAATATTATCCAGCTGTATAAACAATAATAGTTAGACATACATCAATTTGTTTGGTTACCATATTAGCCAGCTGATACTTTCTCACCTATGAGACAGAGACATCTACCTATTTTGTTAACCTTATTCCTATCTCACTCTGGTTATCTCAGACCTGTTGCTATGGTGTCCACACACTAGGAACTACTTTTAAAATGAAACCCTTGATGTCTTCTGCTGTACCTGATGGTGTTGTTATGAAATTCAAAAACAACAACAACAGATATATAACAAAAAAAAAAAAAAAAAAAAAAAAATTCACTTATGAAGTAACTGGTAGTGCGGAAGTCATATATTTATGGATCATGTCACCTGGCTGTGTATGCGGGAACCATACATTTATTGTCAAACGTCACCTAGCTGTGTGTGGATATCATATTTTTATGGCACAGGACAGTGACGTCTACGAATATCCAATCTAGGGCAATCATTAATCGTGTGCTAATAATAGCATGGAGATAGCATATGTAATTGTCTCGAAGATCACGGCTCTGCATCACTGTAACAGAACATCAGTGAAACAAATATTCAAACAGACTTATTTGCCCAGGCAAGTCTGTTGTCAACAGTGGACGTTGATGTAAACAATACGGTGGCTGTTAAGTAGTTGCGGTCTCACAGCTGTCCCATACCCAGTTGGAGCCAATTACAGTATATATATATATATATATATATATATATATATATATATATATATATATATATATATATATATATGGGATAGTCCAAATTAGAATAAAGTTTGTTAGGGCTTTGTGTGGAGGTATAAATAGCAATACGCAGAGTTTTCCAAATTTGAGAATTCATTTTCTGCAGGAATGTACCACGTGTTGATATGAAAGTGCTCTGACGCTATCATGTCTTGATATATACGTGCCATGACATGGCCATCTCATTCAGTAACAACTTTCAAGTTCCACTAAATCGAGCTTCTTATATTGGGTGATACATTGTATCATTAAGAGTTAGAACTGTACTAGCTTGAAAGGGACCAACCACTCATTTTACATGGGGTGTTGGGTGTCGACGCCGACATATTCCTTCCTTGTCTATCATTTTTTAAAAATAAAAATCACAATATTTCTATCACATTATAAAGTTCATTTTGCTCTGCTTCTCTCTCTCTCTCTCTCTCTCTCTCTCTCTCTCTCTCTCTCTCTCTCTCTCAACAATCAAGTTGAGAGAGAGAGAGAGAGAGAGACAGAGACAGAGATTCACTTCTTAAGTGACCCGTACAGCAATGTGAAATGTATGTGACTTTGGAATCTAATAATCAAGACCTTCATCCAATATCTGAACTTTCGACCCGTGGGAAAAAATTAAACTTAAACGGGGAAAAACAGTTAGCATCACCCCCAAACTTAAAGGTGCAAATAGCAATAACGACAAAGCAAATCTGCTCGCCAACCATTACTCTAAAATGAGCAGCAATTCCAATCACGCTCAAAAATTCCAAGAACATAGGAAAGCAGTAGAAAACTCCCTAAAACATTTATTCAAAGACCTAGGAATCAAAGAATCTGAGTTAAATAGCGTCATCACCCTATTCAAATGGGAAGTAGCCTTAGGGTCTAAAAAAGAAACATCGCCAGGAAAGGATCACATTGGCTATATTATATATAAACACCTACTGGTCAGTTACCTGATAGCTGGAAGCAAGCCATTGTCATACCCATCCCTAAAACCGGAAAAGACCTTAACGAAATTAGCTCATATAGACCTATCTCCCTCACCAACAACATATGTAAAATCATGGAAACTATCCTGGCCAACCGATTAAAGCATCATCTAGAACACAATAGCCTCCTATCGGAAAACCAGTGCGGCTTTCGCAACAAGCGGTCCACCACTGACCAATTTCTCAGACTCGAAGCTGATATCAAACTTGCATTCAACTCTAAAAGGAAAAGAGATAGAAACCTTATAGCTGTTTTCCTGGACCTTGAAAAAGCCTTTGACCTTGTCTGGACCAAAGGACTGATTGCAAAACTCAACAGCTTCGGCATTACTGGACGCATGTTTAACTGGATCGAGAACCTCCTCTCGGGCGAAAAATCATCACTAGAGTGGGAAACTCCCTATCAGATGAGTACACCTTAGAAAATGGAACACCACAAGGGAGCGTACTCATCCCCACACTCTTCAACTTAATGATTAACGACCTGGACCGCAACCTCATCTCAACAAAAGTACAAATCTCTCAATTTGCTGATGATGGAGGAGTATGGACAGCCGGAAACCCCGCTAGCAATCAAGTTACCTCAGAAATCCAGCAAAGCCTTGACAATATAGGGAGATGGGCAGACAAATGGGGGTTTAAGATATCGCAGGAAAAAACTGTAGCGATTATTTTCACACCTAAAAGAAATAGACAACTTCATTACCCCAAATTATATATTCAAAATCAAATAATCAAATATGTTAAAGTAGTCAAGTTCTTAGGCATGTTCTTTGATCAACACCTCAATTGGAAAAATCACATTGAACAATTAATTAAAAATTGCACCAAAGACATCAACCTCCTAAGAAACCTTAAAGGCACCACATGGGGATCCAACCAAGAAACCCTGACAACCATATATAAGGCTCTCATAAAATCGAAACTAGAGTACGGTTGTCAAGTATACAACTTGGCTATTCCGACCCAGCTAAAAAAAATTGAATACCATCCAAAGAAAAGCACTGCTGACCTGCACCGGTGCACTACCCTCCACATCATTGGATGAACTATGCGTACTCACTGGAGAATTACCATTGCCATTAAGGAGGCAAGAAATGCTCCTCAAATACTCAATTCGATTATCCAGCCACCCCAATTCTCATCCCACTAAGAGGGCCATCAGCAAATGCAATGTAACTTTCAGTCGCAACCTCATTCCACACACTCCTGGAGGAAAACAAATTCTTGAAATAAGAAAAAACTTGCCAATTATGGACCAACAGGAGGAATACACTAAACCTCCCGACCAAGCCCCCTGGACCACCCTAAAATCAAGGATTAACACCAAAGCCACCGACCTTGGTAACAAATCGGAACAAGAGCTAAAACTAAAAACCATCATTGCATGTGATATACAAGACACCTACTCTGATTTCGTAAAAATATATACCATGGATCAAAAACACAGAACCCACCCAGAACAGCAGCAGCAATAGTTATCCCAGAGTACAACATATAAATGGGAACCAGATTACCAGACCACTGCTCCATATATACAACAGAATTCTAGACAATTACTGAATCACTAAAATGGATAAAAAATAACAACACCCCAAAATCAGTGATCATAAGCGACTCACTTAGTGTAATCACATCAATTAAAACTAAAAACAATAACACAAGAGAAAATTTCCTTGCCGAAGCTTATCACCTACTAAAAGAACCGAAGCAGGACGTTTTGGCGCGACCATTTTGGCGTCGCCGTTTTGGCACAGGATGTTTTGGCACAGGGCCGTTTTGGCGCTTATTAACATGAACGTATTTCTCAATAAAAATAGTACATTGTTTGCACGAAAAGCATTTCTTTTTAAAGCATTCATAAAAAAACGTAGTACATAAAGTTGGCAAGAAAAACTTTGTTATTTTAATGCATTTAAGCCTATAAATAAACTTACTTTATCAAAGTATTCAAAATTCGATTCAATGAATCGGTTTCAATACGGTAGGTTAGTGCGATGTTGTTGTATGTTGGAGTTATAATTGTCGTGATAACATACCCTATCGGTTTCAATACGGTAGGTTAGTACGATGTTGTTGTATGTTGGCACGATGTGACAAGAAATTAGTCCCACTTACCCAGTATTTAAACCATGTAGGTAATTGGCCGGCGCCAAAATGGCCGGCGCCAAAACGGCTCTGTGCCAAAACGGTCGCGCCAAAACGGTTGCGTCAAAACGGTCGCGCCAAAACGGCGGCGCCAAAAAGTCACTATCTGCAAAAGAACAATTAATAGAATTTATGTGGATACCGTCTCACATAGGAATCCTCGGCAATGAACAAGTAGATCGAGTCGCAAAAAGTAAATTAAGTGATCCAATCCCTACCACACTCAAATACAGCACAAATGAAATCTTAAATAATGCAGAAAATTACATTAACAAATTATGGCGGGAGACATGGAATACCACACCAAAAGGTAGAAAACTATTTTCCACCCTAAATGAAGACAGCAGATCCATAAAACCACAAAATATAAACAGCTCCAACCAAAGAACCATAAACCCGATATTATTGGCCAGAACAAAACTTGCAAGCAGCTTTGGAAAATACTTGGGTCCTAAACCCACAACCATCAACTGCTATCACTGCCATTCCGTAGAGGATCTCCAACATGTCTTTAATCACTGCCCACAATATCAACAAGCCAGAAACAAGCTGCAAATAGCCCAAAAGCAATTGGATCCCCAATTACCTATCCAGAACTAATAGGGAAAAACAACCCCAATATCACTCTAACGCATAAAAATATCATTAATTTCTTAAACGAATCTGGATTAAAGAGCAAAACATAGTAAGGCACCATCCAAAATAGGGTTTAACAACTTAATCAACAATAAAAAGCTCAAACAATAGGCAAAAACTTTGCAGGTGTCTCTGTAAAATTGCAAGGGATCTGACTATTCAGAGGATATACTCGTATAAGTTTAAATTAAACTAAAATTAATTAATTAATTAAATTTAAAATTAAATAAGACTTGATGACTAAGACATCCATGTAACACTCGAATAATAAATTTACAGAGAACTTAACAGTTAAGTAATTCACGAAACACTCAATAATATACAAAATTATGCGGGTGTCTCTGTAAATTGCAAGGGATCTGATTACTCAGAGGAGACTCGCGTATAAATTTAAATTAAAATAGGACCTAGCAACTTAATAATTCATAAAACACTCAAACGACAGACAAAACTTTGCGGGTGTCTCTGTAAAATTGCAAGGGATCTGACTACTCAGAGAAGATACTCGTACAAGTTCAAACTAAATAGGACCTCACGACTAAGTATTCCAAGTAACACCCAAATAATAAATCTAAAGAGAACTTAGCAATTAAGTAATTCACAAAACACCCCAAGAATATTCAAAATTATGCTAGTTTCTCTGTAAAATTGCCAGGGATCTGATTATTCAGAGGAGACACTCGTATAAACTTAAATCAAACATGGACCTAACAGATTAATACCCCACGTACACAACCACTACCCCCGCGCGCAACCTATCTCTCTCTCTCAAAAAAAAAAAAATTATCCACTCTCTCTTCTTACCTCCTCTCCATGTTCTCTCAAAATCAACCCTTGTTAACAACAACCTCTTCACTAACCAACTCTGTCTCAAAAGCTCACTACCAAAGATGACAGCCATAACAAACTATGTATGTCCCTCAAACCTAGACGCTATGAGGTGGTCCGAAAACAGGACCATCAGGGCCCGCCATAATACCTGGCAACGTAAACCAGATATATGAACTAATGTATGACCCTAAATAGTATCATATAAGGTGGTCAAATCCCAATGACCATCAGGCCCCGCCGCACAAGGTGGCAATCATTACACTATTTACGTATAGATACAGCAACCAATATCACGTTCAACAACCCCAGACCGTTAAGCCCACTAAAAAAAAAAAAAAGCAAGGTAGGTCACCTAGGACCCCAAACCAACAGAGTCTATAAGGTGTCTAAGCCCAGGACCATCAGGGCCAGTCACACAAGGTGACCAAAATATAAACAAACATACTTCAGGCTGTCATCAAAGGTACCAACTAAAAATCTCAAAACAGTACAGAATATACTTCTGTTTGGTAGGCTACTGACAGTTGTGCTCAAACTAACTGAATATTAGAAGATGTATTAAAAATAAGAATTTAAAACAACTTGAGTTGTAAAGAAAGTTATTCAAAAACTATATCTGCTGTCATATATTAAAGAATGCATTAATCATAAATCCATTAAAGAAATCAAATTCAGTTTGCATGTTAATAGATAGTAAAGGAAAGTTATGATGTCATTAGATTTAGTAATGAAGCTGGCAAAAAGTAAGGTTTATGTAGTATGAGTATAGAAATAACCCTAAAAGTCATTAATTCCATGTGTGAAATCCTAACTTTAACAGTATTTTTTATTTTGAAAAAAATTTATATTTGTTTCATTTACATGATATGATGAAAAAATAGAGTCCACTGCAGTCGATGACAAACCTGCAGATGGATTTTGTGTCAGTTATTACATTTGTCACATGTATAGAGATACTAGTATTCATTAAATTTATTCTTGCAAGCAACAGTAAGTACTGGGTGTTTACATAAAAATCTGTAAGACATCTGCCTTTCAACAATTTTCAAATGAGAAAACTAGTTTTCTGTTAGTTTGACTTCATTTCATAAACAGTATTCTCTTCACCCTAAAACATGACCAATATAATTATTCTACATTATAATTATTATTTTACCTTCATAATTAAAACAACTTGATAACATTGAGTTCTTTGAACAATGAAAGCTGTATTTAGTTGGATAAAAGATTCTACCAACAATATTATTTTAAACAGTCTTTTAACCCTTTCAAACACTAACATTACTTTTTGGTTGCTATGGCAACCAAAGTAACTATATAACTATTTATCATTTTCAGTATTATTAGTATTGGTTCCTTATTAATGAACTGAAAGTGAATAGAATTATATTTTATATGGAGACCATTTGTGAATAATGACTACATTAATATTACATCATCTAAATATTGTAACATCCTGAAATGTAGAGACATGTTTGAAAGTAAAGATTTAATTATCTAGGATAGGCCTAAAAGTAATGAGCTGAGGATATGTGATATGTAGAAAAAAATTAACTGTCCATGTACACATTCAGAATAACTATACTTGATGGAATAGTATAAACTCTATTTGATTTTTGTGGTCAAAAATTACTTTCCACCCATTTTCTCTATTTGGTTGCTATGGTAACCATGAACACACTTCAATTTCACCAACATTTTTAGTGTTTGCAATCTGTATGCATATGTGCATCACTTTATACAATTTCACAGCAATCTGATTTTAAATAATAGTTCTGAGTTGCTATATAGATTTGACCCCAAAAGTCTGTATTGTTCTGAAACAAATCAGCATGCACAGATGGTGCAGTTAGAAACAAGTCAGCACTGGTTTCAAGGTCAAGCAAAACTACACAGTACTACCAGGGTAATGTCTAATTTTGATAACACCAGACAAAACATTTTCACACACCAACACACACACACACGCTGAGCTATTTGATAGAGCCCCAGACACACATTCAATGCACATCACTGGCCACACAAAACCAGACTCTCTCAAGTGCTACTGCAAAGCTGGCAAAAACCAGAGATATGTTATGTCAAACTGGCTTCTTCTTTGTCAAGCACACACAATCTGCCCCAGTTGAATCCAATACATGCATAATAATGGGATTGCAAAGGAAGACTCCTGCGCTTAGCTACCAGAGTAGTTTATTTATCAGTCCACATACTATTCCGCAACAAGATTTCCAAGTAGCGTATCACTGAACTAGTGATGGCAACACTTGCCATATTTTCAGGACAGAAAATATAATTTTCCAAGAAAGTCATGAATTAGAAATTTCCTGATGTCACTTATACTTCATTAAAACTGTACCCAGAAGGCATACTGTACTGCACAGTATTGAATTGTTGCCTACCATAGAATGTTTTCCAAATTACAACTGATGAAAGTTTAAACTTAACTGCATAAAAGATATTAATTATTTATTGTAAATATCATATGATGTCCATCGAGGAAATGTGATAATACAGTCATAATATCAAATGATTTTATGTGTATTTTCTCATGCGTATAACTTGTGTACTTAGGGTCAACAGGTCACACCAATGCCCTCATTAGCATATTGGTCTTAATGTGCAGAATAAAAAAAGCAAGTGGCTCGAAACACTCATTGTGCAATTCTTCCAACACATAACAATTGTAACTTTTTCTTGATTTATCTTTTCCTTTTCTAATAGCAGCATATCTAGCTCAATTCCACTTTGATAATTATTCAGATTTTCATAAAAGAGTATAAAACCTGGTGACCATTATACAGAGAAGCAATAATAATACCTGATGAATAATGTTTTGAATCTGCTAACTAAATTGTAAGGGTGCAGGTATATTTTAAATTAGTTGGAAAAAATTGGGTTAGAAAAATAAACGATGTCGTTGTTTGTACCAAGACAGGAAATTCCAGTTGTGGGGCTAAACTGTCTCCCCATGAGGAATAGCCTCATGGGAAGACAAATAATATAACCCATTGACTGTGATTTCCTTGTCTCAGTCCAAACCCCAACATAGATTCTATTAGTCACAGTTGTATATGCAATACTAATTTCATGGCAATTTCGTATATTATTAGAGATTGCATAGTGGCATTATGTATAAAGTTTATAACAGATACCTAACAATGACCCACTATTTTTAGAAAATATTATATCCATGTACAAGTCTAGCATCATTTTCTTTCACAGCATACAAAGTATCTTGCTATCTTAAACCAATTAGACATCACCACATAATATAGATACAGGTTCAATATTAATGGCCAACCTTTCGTAATCGCTCAAGATGAACAATGAGATTAAATTTAAGGTGGTCCAAAAGTATATAATTGAAACTCAGAGATTTGTTTAATCACTACCTGTGCTTTCCAACTAAGTTGTTGTAATATTTGGTATGAATTTATTAATTACATTTATACTACAGAACAAAGTTAAAAGTCCTTTTTCCAACCCCATCCACCCCCATCAAAACCAATATCTTTGCACATTTCAAAAATATTTGTGTCTTTCAAGTTTAATTTTCTTCAGTATTTTACTATAAAACAACGCAATTTATTTATTTAATACTGAGGCAATTGGATTAAAGTGCCTTGCCCAAGGACATACCACTGTAACCTTTTCAGCTTGATCTGATCTTAGGATTTGAACTCGCACCCCTTCTGTCAAGAGTTCAGTACACTAACCACCAAGCCACTGTGGCTGCTACTTTCAAGTATATAGCAACATATTTCTGTTATAAATGCCTGTAAGTTACTACCTGACATCATTACAATCTTTTATATTCTTCTAATACCTCACTAGCATTTATCAATATTTGCAATCCTATGACTTCATCACTCACCAGCCACAACATAAAAGTAAATGTTATTGGTAATGAGGAGAGAACTTGATAGAACCTTATGTTTGTTACTCAGTCCTCAATATCTTGTTTGAATTTATACTTTCCATCATGCCTTGTTCAATTTTATACTTTACATCATGCCAAATTCAATTTTATACTGTCTATCATGTCTTGTTCCATTTTATATTTTCCATCATGCCTTGTTCAATTTTATACTTTCCATCACGCCATGTTAAATTTTATACTTTCCATCATGACTTTTTCCATTTTATACTTTCCATCATGCCTTGATTTTATACTTTCCATCATGACTTTTTCATTTTATACTTTCCATGATGCTTTGTTCAGTTTTATACTTTCCATCATATCTTGTTTGATTTTATACTTTTCATGATTGGTTCAATTTTATACTTTCCATCGTGACTTCTTTCATTTTGAACTTTTCATCATGTCTTGTTCAATTATATACTTTCCATCATACCTTGTTTGATTTTATACTTTCCATCATTTGTTGAATTTTATACTTTCCATCATGCCTTGTTCAATTGATACATTTCATCATGCTTTGTTTCATACTTACCATCATGCCTTCTGCAAATAAATACTGTTGAAATTAGTCTTTTCCATAAAGACAAACATCTCACTTCAAGTTGTGGGGATGTATGACATGGTGCTTACTGTAACTGACATGGTAGGGAAAATAAAATCTATCAGACATGCTTGATATGCAACATTTCCATTGTGGAGAAAATGAATAATCTACCAAAAATGGTGCATGCCTTTCCAGATGCATCAATGCTATCCATACCGACATAGATTTTAGAAGAGATGATGATAGATTAAAAAAAGGACTGACAAATGATAACATAATGCAAAATATGCAAAACTACTTTTATTTGGTCATTTAATTTTTAACTTGTTTGTGCATGAATTTATTGAAAGGAAACATTGAGCAGAGAGCATAGTGTAAAATTACGTAAAGTGTATTTCTGCAATCATCATTTCATAAAGCTACAGTAAAATAATAAGGAAGGAAATTGATACAATCAATTGTAAAATGGTAGCATAAACAACTAAGATTGGAAATTCACACAACGCAGCTCAAAAAGGCAATGCCACATAATAAGGACAGAAATTTACACAATGCACATAAAAGGTAACTTAAAGCAAATAAGTATAATTTCTGTCAACCAAAGGTGTATTAGCATGCAGTCATCATTCAGGTGTGAGTGGTCCTAGTCTTGATCCTGTGATGTGGTGGACGAAATACTCCAGGGGCAAAACCAAAGTCCAGTTTGGGAGTGTCTGCACTGATGTCCACTCCACTAACCTCTAGGACAGAAATGCGGCCATTTTCCTCCTAGAAATAATTAAATTACAAATATATTCAGACATTTCTTGTTAAAATAATAATGTGTGTGATGTGATTTGGATTTTTAACGTAGCTTTAACGATTTTTCAGTTATATCACTACAATGTCTGTAGTGTGGCAGTTTATAGTGATGTCCAGCACTGGGGCATCATGCCGCTGACATGTAGCATGAAAAATAATAATGAACACAAAATAGAAATTGTCCAGATATTAGCTAATTAGATATAGTGTGACCCCACTATAACATGGTAGTTAGGGTCCATAGAACCAGACCATGTTATAGACCAAACCTTCTTATAACCAACTAAGTCAGTTATCTAAAGAAAATGATGCATGTACCAAAAAAAGAAAAAAAGATGGTGGGGGAGGGGGTAATAAAAATGGGTGCAGCTATCATCTTGACGAAGTTACCCTGGTGATGAGACTATTCATAGGGTAATGAAAATGTGAACAAATTAAAAATGAACTTTATGGCCAGATATCTATAGTTTCAAAAGATGGGAAATTTAATTTGCATTTTATGCTGCAGTTAGTAGTGATCATAGCATATGCATTTTTTCTGTAAAAAGAAAATTTTCACAGCACAATAAATGACTTCCCAGTCACATGTAACAAACCATCAGATTCTATTGCAAATAATTTAAGTTGGCTTCCTTTGATGAAATGTTTTATTTTTATTGAAGACTGTGGTTGGCTTCCTTTGATGAAATGTTTTATTTTTATTGAAGACTGTGGTTGGCTTCCTTTGATGAAATGTTTTATTTTTATTGAAGACTGTGGTTGGCTTCCTTTGATGAAATGTTTTTTTTTTATTGAAGATTGTCGTCGGCTTGCTTTGATGAAATGTTTTATTTTTATTGAAGACTGTGGTTGGCTTCCTTTGATGAAATGTTTTATTTTTATTGAAGACTGTGGTTGGCTTCCTTTGATGAAATGTTTTATTTTTATTGAAGACTGTGGTTGGCTTCCTTTGATGAAATGTTTTATTTTTATTGAAGACTGTGGTTGGCTTCCTTTGATGAATGTTTTATTTTTATTGAAGACTGTGGTTGGCTTCCTTTGATGAAATGTTTTATTTTTATTGAAGACTGTGGTTGGCTTCCTTTGATGAAATGTTTTATTTTTATTGAAGATTGTCGTCGGCTTGCTTTGATGAAGGGTGCATGTGTTATTGAAGTCACCAATGAAGAACAACCTCAGAGGACCAAACAAATGCCCATTTGTTATTCTGGCAGCAACATCAATTAACTGTAGAACATTGACTGAGATTAAAAATATTTTTCATTTACTTAGTATTTATACAGAATGATCGGTGCTTCAAAGGTAATCAGTTTTCAGTGAAGTTCAGCAAAACTATTTTTGCTGGGTACATTAAAAAAAACCATAGCCATCATTTGGTCAATTGTAGTCATTCCTGTTCCTGCCTTCAAAGGTTATCGATTGTAGCTAGTCTGGTAGCATGATTATTTGAGTGTATTCACAGCTTACAGTACTCAGGTCAGATGCCAACATAAGCGGATTATGATATAACAATTCACTGTTAAGGTGGTTTGTCAATATGAACAAATGATTTGTTTATCTAACAATGGATAGAGTCAAGTACATTTTATATCCAAGTTTGTGACTTTATTTCATGGTACATTTGAATTTCTCCATTCCAAAACCCTAAATTTTTTAAACAAGTTTAAACAGCCAACAATGTTGTCACAAAGAAAAATGCCAAGTGGTATATTTTTTCACCAACAAGGCCAAAAATAATTGCAATTTGCAACATTGGCAAAGTCTAGTGTAATCCCTGCATAAAATTTAAAACTTTTAATATGTTATTTTTCATACTTAAGAAGAAAAAGAAATATTTTTTCATGTGCAAGAAAATATATGGATACAAAATTTCAGAAGCCATGACACAAACATCTTATATTAGAATTCATGTAAGTTTTCGGCCCCAAAATGATAGTAAACTTTTTACTTGTTCTTTATTGTCCTTTTAAGAAGGAAAAACTATTTCTTTGCATATGAGAAAAATACATGCATATAAAATTTTGGTAACCATGCCACGATCTTCTTATATCTAAATTTGTGTTATAATGGAGCATGCTATAGCAGGGTCACATTTAATATACATGTATACATATACATACATACATACATACATACATACATACATACATATATATATATACAGTGACAATGATGTGGAAGGGAAGTCTGAAGAAATTAATGTTATCATACATTTCAGTCATTTAAAATACATGCAAACCTTGAAAAATTAATATTGAATTAGACATCTCAATAAAGTTAGTATTAATATTGGGAGATAAATATCAATATGATATGACATATAGATGGGTAAACAGAACAAAGTTTAATAGAAGGACTGATATGATGACAGATGAGACAATTAGTATTTCTTGTAAATGTAACAAGATAAAGTCATAAAACCAGATATACTGACAGATGTAGAATTTATCAGAATACCTGGTTGTTTGATTAAACTGCAAATAGCATCATGGAGCACAGATACCACATCAAAGTGCATGAAATAAATTAATACAAAAGTTAACCATGATGTGATGGTGGGACAAACAAGGGTAACGCTATGTACCCTACATTTTCAAGGATGAGGCATATAAATAGTAAGAGGAAGAGGAAAATAGATATCCAGAGAACATTAAATGATTGAAATATCTTTCTGGTTGGCACCAGGGTGATTCGAGTTTGCACTGTTGTATTACTAAGCTGGATGAGAAAAATTAGGTATCTTTATATATTAATATCACTTTGATTATTATAATAGTCTCTAACAGTTTGAATTAAGAAGTTCTGGTAACCCACATAGTGCCACTATAAGTCTTGCAAAATGGAGAATTCCAGAAAATCAAGAGGCCATCAACAAATTTAGACAGACAACTAAAAGCTGGCTCTATCTGGACTGAAACTGAGATTTAAAGTTAGTGTATTACTATAACATTGATTAGGTTAGTCATAAAATAGAAATAGTTATCTCATAAATGGGATGGATGATCCTACTTATGTTATATCAGAGAATGCCCTATACTGAGGTACTTCCTAGTGAGGTACCACTGCAATAGGGTTAAAAGGTAGACAGGAACATGTAGGAATTAGAATACAGATAGATACAGAACTCAATGTACATGTGTAGAATATGTATCCTATTGCGAACAGCACAGACCCAGATCTCCTGTCACATAATGTGCCACCATATTAAGGGCAATGCTTGTTTGAATTGGCAGTATTTCTCCCATGACAAGACCAACTGTCAAAATATTGTTGCTGGGCTTATTATCAGAGAAAAATATCCTTAGTAAATGATTGCCAAATTGTCAAAAAAGTGGCATAGGGTGGGGTTGGGGTTTCAACAAGCAAAGGCCTATCATGTAATAAATATGGTAGCCATGGGGCAAACAACACCTAGATCCTAATCTGAAAGACATTGCATATTGCTGTACACAGATGGATGCACATTATACCAAAGAAAATAAAGGAGATTACTATGGAAATATTTTTCATGTCAAACATACCTCAACCTCAACACTCTCCTCTTTGTCATCCTCATTTTCGTCTGTTCTGTCCTCACTCTTACTGACTGAGTCATCTGATTCATCTGACATAATGGACACTTTGCTGCCATTCTTAATCTTGGCCATCGCATTGTATGCACTTCTCTTCCATGCCATAAGACGTCTGTAATTTCATAATAATAGTATATATATATATATATATATATATATATATATATATATATATATATATATATATATATATAACTCAGCTAGATCAAGAAAGTGGTTTTAATAGTGATTTCCTTTTTATTTTTGGTCCTCTTAGTACATTTAAATTAAAAGTTTTAGATGAATTTAAAAGCATTGGTTGAATATAAATACTTAGAAAATCATATGTATTAAGAAGTGTGATGTTTTTGTGATTCCTGAAACATAAATTTTCAGAGTATGTGTTCCTTATCATTTACAGTCCTGAAAAAATGAAAATTTTATTTAAGATTGTTTTACACAAGAAAAAGCTATATTTCAAGTATTGTCAACATTAAAGCTGTCTTGACTGAATATATTATGAAAACAATTATTTTTTAAAGGTTTTTCTATATTTGGATCTTGATCCATATTTGATGGCACATCGGCATCGTTTGTTTAACACTGAAAGGCCTTTTGTCATGATGCTTTCAGTCAAGCTGGTCAAATCCTATTGAGGGGTTTAATGAGACAAAGATGTTTAATTGTTTTCAAAATATTAGCAATGATAGCCATGTTTAATGGCATATTAGCATAATAATGATAATAATAAAAATAATACTTACTCAAATTTCTATTTAATCTCACATGAGGCCCGATCAAAGGCATACATAATTTTTTACATGTGCTCAAATATCAGACCTGCCAACCCTGATAAGACCATCTCAGTAAGACAGTTGATTTTTGTTCTGTAAGTTTGACCATTTTTCAGTAAGGTGTAACAAAATATCATAAACTGCTATTGCAACACTGGAAAACGTATTTTAAAAAAAAGATTGGTATCTGAAAGATGCAGTGGCGGTAAACATTATGTTCAACTGAAAAGTTTGTAAAGTACACGTAGACCTTATTCACCAATTGTATAGTTGCACAAACTTCAGTTCCAAACCCTATGCAGCTTAATGACTGTTGCTTGTTGCTATCTCTCAGCTTGACGTAATTCTTGGAAATTTTTTTCCATTTCACATGATAATAGCAATTCATATCTCCCGCCACGAGCCATATTCGTATTGACACGCCATGTCTAATAAACATAATTGTGTCCCTTCCTGCTTTTATTCAGAAGAATCTGAATATTCCTTTTATATTCTTCTGTACACATTATTAACATTTTTAAGAGACTTAATTTCCGTTTTATCTTCAGCATGCATTCCTTGCTGGATGCCAATTTTTAAAAACTCTATAATGAACAATTTGATCATCCAGATGCTTTGCATGAAAAAATATGTGCAGTTTAAAGCATCTGGGGTACTGCTGCAAAGTAGTCTGGTTCCCTGACTAATTCTACTAATTCTAATATGAAACCTGAATTCAAATCAAATACAAATGAAACAATTATCCAGATTTTCAGCAACAATCATTTTTCTGTAGTTTTTGCTTTTATTCCTTCCGTATTTTAAAGGTCATTTTTGTAAGACTTATGGCAAAATTGTAAGGGTTGGCAGGTCTGAATTATTTATAAAAGAAAGAATTAACATATTAATTATGGGTCAATGTCACAAAAATATTTCAATTCAATTCAAACTTGTAATGCATACAAAATGTACATCGCTGTAAGATGTTTGTAGCTGATTTATGAATATGCATAGGAGTAGAAGAAACTGTTGGAATCTTTGGTGAGAGATATTACATGTTTAGGTACTTGAAACATCCTGATTAGAACATGGCAAGGCTGTCAAGTGGTAGTCTATTCAATTTAGAAGATCCATGTTATGCATTAGTTCTTGGTCTAGCTAGTTTCAAACACAGGCTTGATGCTGATTTTACAGAGCACACAGAGACAGGCAGTATTGCTGGTTTGGACAAGCATATTACTCTGGTCAAGTGGTGTCAAATATTGATGGGCTTTACAGACCGAAATACATCTATTGTATAAAATTCTAGAGCAAATTTAAAGACTTAAAGATTGGCATTTGAGGGTGGCATTGGATCAAGATCTCGTATAATTCCAGCTGCATGCATTTGTACAGCTTTCTAGCAGTTTGGATTTTTGTGTTATACCAATGAGGCTGTCTGTGTGTTTTTATCCTGTTATGTTTTTTTGTGGGGCATGTATATCAATTATATCTAAGAATTTTGAGTAAAACATCAAGACCTTCATCTGGGTCCTGTCATTCAAAAATTTCTTCACATGATTCACTAGCTAAACCTAGTAGAAAAGTATTCTTATTACACTTTTATAACAACTGTATTTCCATTTACAATGCTTTCCCTTCTTTGGGGTGTGTGAACCAATCTTGTAAAATAATCTGCGTAGTGGTAATTTATGGTAAGTAACTGTACTCTTAATTCTATGATATATTTCGGATGAATCGAATGTACATGGTCAATAATGGATGAGTTATAATTTGTTTACATTTCTGTTGTTTTCACAAGTTGGCTAAAATTATATGTTTGTGTCATAAACAATGATTTACTGTTGCTGCAATCTGAAATGCCTACAAGCAAGGATAATCTCTCACAAATTTGGTTAGATTCTCATAAGCAGCTTTGACAAGTTAATTAAGGTTTTTCTATTTTGCCATATTTGATGGCATAATTGTACATCCTCTATGTCAAGATGGTAATATGAACATATGGTGAGCTAAAATCATTTCAAATATGCAGTACATTTCCAGAATTTTAGGTTACTGCTATGGTTATTGAAAAATTTTTGGACATTGTAATTTTGCTCATTATTTTTATAAATGGTCAAATGGTACATTTATGTGAAAGGCAAAGCAACATTCTCCTACATTGTTTTGGAAAGAATCAAAAGTAAGAGATATAATGGGTGGTGGTTTGTAAGGTGCACAATGTTTTGAATTATTCCCTAGGTGCAGGATTAAAGGGGTATGATGAATAATGTAGTATCATAGAAACAATGTGCTTTCATTCAAATTTGTATTAATGCTATCACTGGTAACCATACCCTGTTTTGTAGAGGAAGCATACAACAACAATTCCAATGAGAAGCAAGCATCCCACAGCTATCAGTGCTCCCATCCACCATTTGAACTCTTCTTCTGGAGCTGGAAGACAGTTGGTTTGATTTGGGGGACATGCACACTGGAAGTGATTCTGCAAATTAAGGCATATCATAGGTTCTGCACATGGGTTTCCAACACATTCATCAATATCCTCTTCACATCGTAACCCCGTCCACCCTCCATGACAATCACATGCATAGTATTGATCAAAGCTCTCTGTGCGTCTGATGTCTTCACAATGATATTTACCTGGATATTTGCCTGCAAAAAAGCATTGATCAAAATATTCTAAATAGTAAATTCATTTTAACAGAAGATCACATTTATTATCATAAGTCAAACATAATGATGTACATTACTGTATTTATTTTAAATGAAGTCTCACATTTTATATTTAGAGAAAATGAACTTAATTGAGAATAAGCCAACATTATAGTTGTCATTTTGAGGATAAGATAGATATAATCACAATTACATACTGGAACTTGACATAGAGTACCCGTTTGTAAATTAAAATTTTAGGGACGTCCGTTTGTGTAAAATCCATGCTGACTCTGCAGCTCAAACTGATGAAATTATTACCTTATGACAACAATGATATGATGTCATTTTTTTAACATATTGTATTGTAGCACTTTGAAGTCTGGGAGATATGCTTGCAAATTATATCTCTTTTTAAATAATGAAAAAGTAAAACCTTTTGTACAAAAGAGTAAAGGGGAAAATTTCAACTTTGCTATTGACAGATATGCTGTGATACCCCCAAGGTCATTCAAGTGGAAGAGGATGATCAAACAAATAGTCAGACTATGGAGACAAAAAGTCCTGAATAAAAGACAAAGAATCAGAATATGAAAACATCTAGTTGTGGTAAGATTCACTGTATCAAGATGGGCTGTCCTCCAATCCTAAATTTAATACAACACATATTGCAATGTGACAAGATGGAGCTTATGGACCAGGGTAGACAATGGCATTGAACTCTTCCAACTGCCAGAGGATGGAAACAATTTCAGTGTAGGTTACCTTGATAGATGCTTTAGTGGATCTGAGCAGAAGACAAAAGTTAGATACTCAGGGAAGGGTGGCAATGGCAAATGAGAGTATTAGTCCACAGAAAATAAGATTGAAATGACCTCTGAGTACAAACAAATCAGCATGGAGACAGTTTGATGAGGATGTAGACTAAATATTGGAAGTAGCTTGGGCAGGAAGTGTTGACAGAAAGGTATGACCCATAGCAATCATCATCTACAATTCAGGACAACATCTCTTCTAAACGTGGAAGGGAAGATATGCCACGCCATTCTTGCCTGGTGGCTGATGAAATACATACTGGACATTGATACTTTAATTCAGAAAGGTGGAGTTCCAAGAGTACCTAGTTGCCATGAGTATGCAAGTGTCTTAACCAAGACCATCCACGATGCCAAGGACAACAATGGCAATCGGACAGTGTTGCGGATTAGACCTCACCAATGCATCTGACAGTAATCCATACAAATTGATGAATCTGACTCACATACCAGAGAAATTCAGGGACATGCTTCAACACTGCATCAACAACTTCATGTGCTTCATCATGTCTGATTACACAACAGCCTGGCAGAGATTAGAAGTTGGCATTTTGGTAGTACTCTTTTCAGTCTCAATGAATTGCCTTATGAAGTCAGCAGAGAAGATGAGATGAGGATCAGTTATGTTGTCTGGAGTTAGGCACCTCCTACAAGGGCCTTCATGGATGATATAACAATTATGTCCAATTTAGTATCATGTGTGTGTGTGTGTGTGTGTGTGATTTGGATTTTTAACATATCTTTAACAATTTTTTAGTCATGCTGCTAAGATGTCTGCAGTGTGGCAATTTATAATGATGTCAAACACTGGGGCATCACACTGCAGACTTGTGGCATCATGTCCCACTCAGTCTCATTATCCTGACACCAGACATACATGTCCTAACACTAACATCTTAATACTGAGCACCAAGCAAGACAGCTGCTAGTATCATTTTTATAAGTCTTTGGTATGACTTGGCAAAGGTTCAAACCCACAACCTCCCACATCAAAGGTGTACACTTTAACCACTTAGGCCATTGAAGCAGTCAGTTCAGTATCAGAAGGTAGACATGTGTCAGAGGACCTTGGAGACCTCATTGACTGGGCCAGGATTACGTTCAAGTGATCAAAGCCAGGAAGTCTGGTCCTGAAGAAAGGGAAGGTGCAAGATAGAAACAGGTTCAAGATAGGAGAGGAAGTGATAATAATGCCGAGTGAGCAACCATTTAAGAGCCTCAGCAAGTTGTTTAAGGACTCCCTGAATAATATTGAGAGTATGACAGATATGATGCAATAAGCCAAAGACTTAATGGAATCCATGGACAAGAGTGGGCTAAATGGAAAGTACAAGGCCTGGTGTTACCAACACAGTATTCTTTCAATTATCTGTTGGCCACTTCTAGAATAAAAGTCACACAGACATCCACAGAAGCAGTTGAGAGAATGTTTAATACATATCTGTGAAGATGGATGGGAATGCCAAGGAGCTTCAGTAGCATTGGTTTGTACAGCATTGGCAGCAAAGCTTACCATTACCATCATTGACAAAGTAGTTCAAGGTTAATAAGGTCAGGCAGGTGATGATGTTGAAGACAGTGCAGATGAGAAGGTGAGAGAGGAAACAGTGGAGGTACAGACAGGAAGAAAGTGGGTGGCATCAAAAGCAGCTGAAGAGGCAGAATCCAGACTAAAACAGAGTGACATGCTAGGCACAGTAGCAACAGGAAGGTTGGGACTGGAAAGTTTGAAAAGATCTATGGCAAGCAGCAAATACCAAACAGAAGTCTGATATGGCATAGAAAGAATTATGTCTTGCAGGACAGGAAGACAGACAAGTTGATGCTCTCAGCATGAAGGAGCAAGGGAATTGGCTATGCTGGGAAATCCAGAAACTGTTTTGGAGCAACATCTGGAGAGGTGATACCCAGAAAATCAATTTCTCTTATACTCAGTCTATGATGTTCTCCTCATACCAATGAACCTGAAGACATGGGGGCAAACAGGAAACTCTATTGGGGGAAGAGCTGCAAATTTAGAGTACATGCTGCAATCATGCAATGTAGCACTGACAGATCGTTATAATTTCAAGTACATGCTGCAATCATGCAATGTAGCACTGACAGATCGTTATAATCGTGGGCACCATGACCAAGCACTTCCTGAAATTGCTGCCAGTGTGGATATAACCAGGAGAAAGAAACAAGTGAAAAGCAGACTGAAACTCATCAGCTTTATGTGACACAGAGGCAAAGGACTAAAGAAAAGTGGCATCATTGCAACAGTGTAGGATTGGGAAATGCAGGCAGATGTAAAATGGCAGCTGAAATTCCCAAGGAACATCTGAGACACCAACTTCAGACCTGATATTATATTGTAGTCAGGAGGTACCAAGCTGTTGATTTTGCTGGATCTGACTGCCTTTGGAAGGAAGAATTAAGGCCCATAAGAGGAAATTTGCCAAGTATCAGCCAATTATCCATGAATGCCACCAGAAAGGATGGTAGGCCTGGAACCTGTGGCAATAGGATGATGTGGCTTTGCATAACAGACATTTTGGCATGCCCTGGCAGTCATCGGCATTATGGGACCTAGCTGCATAAATTTAGTTGTCAAGGTTGGCAACAGTTTCAGGCTGAGTCTGATCAATCTCATGCACCGCTAGAATGTTTTGAGTCAGCACTGAAGCTGAAATGCTCAAGGAATGGGGATCCCTACCTGATGATGGAACTTGTCACAGTGCAGAACACTGTCTCTCTCTCTCTCTCTCTCTCTCTCTCTGTATATATATATATTGTGTATAGTCATGTGAGAGAAAATAAAGGCAATGAAAAGAACATGTCACCTCAGGAGAGTTTTCAAAATTTATGACCTGCTGTACATTAGCTGCACAAGCTTTCTGTTGCAGAAAACAGATTAGATTATTGTTTCACACTGAATCAATTCATTCAACAATACATCCTTTTCTTTTATGTATTTGATAAGGGATATCTACTAGTACTATTTTCAATCTGTGCAAATAGTGACAGGTACTTTTCCCTGTACTTTTCTAAGTAAAGACCCTTAGCTGGTGATAGATATTCAACAAAAAGTAGCACAAGAAAATGGACACTGTCCTATAAAGTAATGTTTCAAAATAAAAAACAACATACAGTTCACAAGTGATTATCATTAAACTTGATTACAAACATAAATATTAAAGAGTAAACCTTCACTAAACAAACCCATCTAGGGTCTTGCTTCATAAGTATACTGGCCACATATTTTGGTCCCAATAAGGCTATTCTGATACTCATAAAACCTCTGCATACTAGCCACCTCTGTAAAACAGCCAAAACTTTTGGTCCAAATAGTTTGTGCTTTATGGCAATTTTTTGTATTAGGATAATTTTAAAACAAATTAGCATTTTTTCACCCACAAGTATACAACATTTATGTTAATATACATGAAGACCCATATCTCTGCAATAATATACAATAATGATGAGAATCATGATATAAAAACACAAATAAGTTACAATATTCTCAATCAATTAATTATATTTAATTGTTTAATTCATAAACTGTCATGAGCGACCTCTGCTTTGAGCGACCACCTGTCATATCCGACCACAATCGTAATGCACGGATCGATTTTATTATATAAACACTCTGTTATGAGCGACCACCTGCTGAACGCGACCAGCGACCGTGATGTCTTGGCAAAATATGCATTTCGACACTGCTATGAATGACCGCATCGCAAAAAAGAGGATAAACTCCACCGGTCTTTATTTAATCCAGGTAGGAACGACCACTCATACCATTCTAAATAAAAACAAAAAAAAAAAAAAAAATTTTAAAAATAGACTGGCTACCGATGTCGGAATATTTTACCTATGCTGATATTGTTTTATAGTTTCTGTCGTAAACCAGACTAAAGTATATGCAGATTATTTCCTAGTCTGGTGTCCTGCTTCTTATGCTCCCTGCGTTGTTCTCCGCTACTTGTATAGGGAGCATACAAAGCAGGGAACCAGACTAATTATTCCCGCACTTAGCCTGCTTCCCGGCCTTAATCGCATGACTCGACATCAATGTAAATGACCGTATTGCGAGAACAGATGGACATCACTGACCTATATGTAATCAATTGTTACAATGACCGCTTGATTAGTAGCGATTGTTCTATCAAAAACAAGCATAAAAGGAATATTAAAAAAAGGATTGTTGCTACCGGTGATGGATGCTACAGTCCGTAAACCAGGCTAATGTACATGTCACAAATTGTTGTTGTGACAAAGTCGCGTATATTGTTTGTCTTTAGAGTTAATCCGTATTGTCGGGGGTGAGTAAGGTCATTGTCTATTAAACCAGCAAGAGAGAATTGTTTGTGGGGTTCGATTGATAGTGATCAAGACTTGTGATGTTTGTTGTTTTTCACCCCGATGTTAAGTGATTACAGCCCAATCACAAAGCTGTCATTTATTCAAGTTGGTGTGACTGGGTTACAGACTTAGCTTATAGAGTTAATCCTAGTACGTAATCTTTGAATGAAGCCATTAACTTTGTCTCTGAGTAAATGGTTCTGTTTCTGGATGAGATAATTGTTTCTTTTTATTTCATTAATTGTTAGATATGCAATGTACATGTATAGTTTTTTCATATTTTCCCACAGCCCAGTCAAAACCGTCCTTACGTTCGATATTACAACTGAGCACTAATAATTTTAGCACCTAGAACCTTAATGTCAATGGACCACTCTCCAACTAAAAAGAGACAAATTTTAAGGCTGGAGAAAATAATTATTGTAACTGAAAGAAGTGAAAAGAGCAGACCACTTGCAAAAAAAGCAGTTTAAATGTCAGTAAAACAAATTTAGGTTGTTATAAAGAAAAAGAAGTAATTCAGAAACGATTTCATATGCTAAAATATGTAATCTTCAGATGTAAATGTGATTTCATGTTTAATGACAGAAGTATATTTTTACTGCTATATAATTTTGTTTTTAGATGAATGCATACAATATTTTAGCAAGAAATATTAATAAAGAATAGAATATATGTACAGTGATTGTGGTTATTTTTCTTGAAATTGTTCTGAAACTGGACCTTGGAAACTGGTCTTTTTGTACAAGCCTGCTATGAGAGACCACCTGTCTTGAGAGACAGCTTTTTGTTGGCAGAAGGGGTGGTCTCTCATAACAGGTTTTACTATATATATATATATATCTATATCTATATCTATATATATATATATATATATATATATATATAAGTCACTGCAAATGTAATGGATTATTTATTCACAGGTGAAGTAGAAGAGTTAGGGAGTTATTAACAAATGGGGCATTGCAAAGGACCATGCCCACTAAAAGTTGATCCACTGGGTCTAAAGCAGAGAAACATGTTGGGAAACCAAACTTAGGAGATGATCATCATTCAGGAGCCACAACTCCTCTAAAAGTTGATAATGAATGCTTGAAAGCCTACTCCTGAACTCTTCAGTAAAAGCAACATCCCACTTAAAGATAAAAAAGTTGATCAACAATGGATAAATATCTTTCCAAAATAGACAAAACCAATAAAAGGTGCATCTAGGTCTATAAAAACAATGTTCATATTAAATTGCACTGGAATATGTTGAATGGTTCTGGAGTTATGCTGATTACAAGCAACATCCATGGAAAGATATGATGATGATGACGCTGTTGATAAACAAGGGCCATAACTCAGTCAGAAATATGGCTGACACTAAATCCATATAAAGCAAACCAATGTCTCAAGGAGAATACTTTTATTAAATTCCATCAGAATATGTTCAATAGTTCTTGTGCTATATACTGATTGCAAGCAAACTTACAAGTGAAGAGAAGAATTTGCTCAACAAGGACCAAAAGTCTGTCAAAATTGTGGTAGATGAGACTAAATCCATAAAAGGCACATACAAGTCTACCAGATAATGTTCACACCAAATTTCATATGAATAGACTGAATGGTTATTAAGATAGATCTATTACAAGAAACGTCCCATGTGAAGATATCATAGGCCATAACTCTATCAAAAATGGAGTTGACAAGACAAAACCTGCAAAAAGACACATCCAGGTCTTTTATACAATCCACAAACTAAACTACATGTAAATTGGAATGTGTCGAACAGTTCTTGTACTATACTGGTTCAAAGGGTTTGCAATGACTGAAAAGAGACAACAACATGGCCAAAATTGCACTAAAAAAAAATTCCCAAAAGGCACATCTATATGTAATAAGTTATTTACATACTGAATAACATCCAATTGCTGTGATTTTTAACACAGAATGAGGTGAAACAGTCATGATGTACAATGCATATGTGATATGACAGAATGCAAAGTCTTGATGATTTCACTGTTTCCTCAGTGAAACAAAAGTCTGCCATTTTGGATGGTTCATCATTTATTAGATGATGTTTAATTGGTTTACAAAAAAACAGTGGTGTTTCTGTTGTTTTCTGTCAGTGCTAATACTTGTACATGTTTATAATGGTTAGCTTGTCTCTTGCAGTGTAGGAGTTTCGTATGTGGCCCATGTTGATATTTTACTTGTTCTCAAGATTGAACACAAGATGCTACATGAAAGTATAGATCCTGCATTATAAATCAGCGTCTTATCTAAAATTTACCCAGACAATGCATCATATTTATGTTGGGCACATCAAGATTTTATGAGTCACAGATAACCTTTTGAAAATACTATGACTAGTCAATTGGTCACTGTATGGTCACAAAAAAATATCAAGGGCTGTGATTTAAGATGAGAAATAAAATGCAGATACATGTTTATTTTCAAAAGGAAAGATCCTAACATACAAATTCACAAAGGCAATGCAATGGACAAATCAGAGCAAGTCAATTAAGTATTGATTTCTGCATGGTCACAAAGAAGTATCAAATACTGTTATTAAAATGAGAAATAAAACAAAAAAAATGTTCATTTTCAAAAGAAAAATTAAATTGCAATTTTACCTGGACAATGTTATGTTCTGCAATTTTACCTGGACATTATTATGTTCTTTTGGTTGGTGCATCAAAGTATTGATCACTATATAATCACAAAGAAGTAAAATATGGTGATTCAAGATGAGACATAAAACAAAGAACCAAACTTAGTGGGTATATTCTGAAGAAAAGTAAATAATGCACTGGACTTGATGCATCCGTGGCACTTATTATCTTCACAAACCATGCTGAGTTAATGAAGCACTGATCAAAGAACGATGTTTATTGTCCAAAGAAAAGTAAATAAACTGCAAATTTGATAAATTAATAACTTATTTGCTGGTTTTGCAATATAAATCAATGTTACTGTAATGTAGTAATTTGCACAGCATGAAAATATTCATGTCAGTAAATGAACGAGTTACCAGTGTTTCAAGTTTATTGAGTTGAAGAACAAAATCGAGAGTGATGTCAAATGAAATTTGTTTATTAACATAAGCAATCAAAGGACATGACTTTCAAGGATTGTAAGCACTACTGGGATTTCCTTGTCAGCCAGGAGCCGGGTGATTTACCTGGCTACTTAGAAAAACAAACTGTATGATCCCATGACTCAAAGTTCTCCTTCATATGAAGGAAATTCTGCTTTTCAAAATGAAACCAAAGGCTGATCTTCCAAATCATGCAAATCCATCATGGTTTTGTTGGAGGGAGGGGGTTAAAGTGGTTGGAAAGCCTTTAGTAAGGAAAAAAAAAACTGATTAGAGATACTAAATTTCAAACTTGTGATTTACTGTTCAGCAAGCTAACAGAAGTTTTGTGCAGTATTCAATTCATTTGAGGCTCATTGTATGTGTTCTGCTGAACTGCAAGTTCATAATTCACTCCCTAATTTAGTGCCCTCTACCTAAATAAGTCAGTTATTATATTTCACTGCTATTTGATACAGACATTTGCCTCATAAGAATGATAGTGGATAGAGGGTGCTGAATTATCTGAGTAAGACACCTCGGCTGATTCTATTCCTTGATGTTTATCATTCTACCATTGTTTTCTCTATTCCCTCCACCCTTAGCTTCATCCAGAGATTTAAAAAAAAAATAATTTGTTGCATTACCTTGGCTTGGTAGCTGTTGGTCATGACAATTTGAATTTTGCCCTTGCTAATTTCACAGACAAAAACTGCATTAATTTTTTTCTCAAACTCATTATAGTTACAAATTTATAAATGGCTAAAAGAAAAGCACATTTTTTGTGTTGAAACTTTAATGCATAACCAACTGTTTCACATGACTTCTGATCCTGTATGGAGGAAAATGCACTGTTTATTTTAGCAGTTTTATACAGTGTATATATACTGACCAACTTTCATGGTGAGAACACTTTTTGGATGCACACTCATTTAGAAAGGAAGAAAGAAATAACCAGTTTCATCCCAACAGATCCGTACTGAATAAAATATAAAACACAAGCACCATAATTTTATCAATATTTAATTTACTTAACAAAAGTTCAGGATACCTGATCATACTTTGTTTTAGTTATCCCTTGTGGGTACGTGTTTCCTTTTTTATGCTTACTGTTAGTGTCAGAGCATTTCTGAAATACATGTACATGTACCACAATGAATTCCATGTAGTTACTATACAATGAATTAAGTATTCAAGAAGGATATGATGCACATGCTAGTAGCTTTAATGCTTTGGTCCTCATCAAATTGACTTAGAAAAAATAACTGTTTTTATACCATAAAATGCACACATCCTCAACCCCTCGCCCCCAAAAATCCATGCCTAAAAATGTGTGTAATATAAACCAAAGTATGATATATATGAGGGTTGCAAGACTACAAGAAGATGGCGAACAAAAATAATTATTATAGGGTGTCCATATCCCACTGTAGGGCACTAAAAAATATTTAAAAAATGAGTATCACAGTTCTGAAGAAAGATTATAATATAACAAATCTTTTTATACAATAGATCCTGATTTGAAAGATCACTGGTTAAAAAGTCTACTGTCATGAAAGACCACATTTTTCATGCATGGATCATTTGTGTTATATAATGTTATGACATCTTGTGAGAGAACATGTCTTGAGAGTCCATCTTTTGTTAGTAGAAGTGGTAATCTCTCACAATGTTTCCATGTATTTTTAAACACTGAATCCATCAACCACTACAAGATAAAGAAGGTAATCTAACCTGCAAAACTGTCTACAAAATAGGATTGAAAATAATGGTAGCAATTTGTTTGGTTTCTTGCATACAACAGAACTTTGTGAAAAACAGGAATAAAGTCAGACCTGCCTTAAAGGTCACCTTTATTTAGCAATCACCCATCATAAACAATCACTTCTGCAGTCTCCTATACAATATTACTGCAGCATTAAATCTCTATTATGCAATGGAGTGTCTTAAAAGCTGATTTTTATCATCTGTCATACATGTCGACTTAAAGACTAGTATGGCTGTGTTTAGCTTCCCTTTAAGCTTGGACTTGAATTGTGCTAATTTAAACCAAATTTATGTTAAATCAATGTTTTTTATGTTGCACAGATTACACTATATGTAACTTATTTGAACTGTATTCCCTCACTTATTTTCTCTCACTTACTTTTACAGCCTCCATTGTTGAGACAAGGTTGTGCCATCAGTGCCATTTGTACAGTCACAATATCAGATCTGGTGGAACTCTTATCAGTAACCACGAATGTCAAGTTGTCCAATCCAATGTAGGGAGAATCCAGGTGGTAGGTTATCTTTACAGCCATCCAAGTCATTCTGGATCGGTCCAAGGCAGAACTGACATCTGGACACTGTAATGGCATTAAAAGTATCAGTTTTGAGGATCATACATGTTTATTTCATAGGAAGGGTTAATAAATAATGACATCACCATTGGAAACCAAACCTGATTAATATGCTTTGTAGTCAGGTACACAAACAACTAGACCATTAAGGTTGAGTAGCCTCATATACGTCTACCTCTGCACTCCTGTTCTGCCCATTAAATTTCATCCTCAAATGTCACTCTGATTTGATGACCTCTCTGAGGAGTTGAAACTCATCCTCTTCCATCCTGCTAATACTAGTAGCTGGATGAGCTGCCAACATATGACTGGATCAGATAGAGTTGTCACCATGGGGAAATTAATCTAGTTTGTCTGTTTCAGTCAAAGTCCACATACTACTAGAAGAAAGGTTCAGACCAGCAAGGTTGGTTAGTATTAGTGGCCTCATATATCCTTGACCACTACATAAAACTCATCACATGAATCTATTAATATCATCAACCACAACTGAATGCAGAAAATGGTATTACTCTTATTTCTGATGAACTTGAGTTTATTAAGCTTTACTTAGTACATAACTATAAATGCTTTGGACGATTCTATCAAAGTTCTGCTTGATCTTATCTTATATATAGACCTATGAATCTATGACACTATTATGAAGCCAACAACTGTCCAAGATATGCGAGAAAAAGCAATAGATTTATATACAAACAATGCATCAAATATATCATTAAAATTGAAGGCAGAACTAGATTTGTGTTCATGGAACAATATCCCGGATGAAAGAGGGGTAAGGCAAGGATAATATTACATGCCCCCATCACATTTGTCATAGCAAATATGGTGTTAGCTGCATTCAATCAATCTGCTTGCATACTTGTAAGCAGAGATCAGAATAACTGGTTCAAAGAGTTAGTTTGTAATGTTTGTACCACAGGCTTCCACATGGTTGTACAATAAGCAAATATATTTATTTATGAAGAAGTAGTTGACTGGGAAACATTAAACATGAGATTGAACTCATTTCATTCTCAAGCCACATTTAGACATTCACTGTGTGGCACAATGGAACAAAACATTTGTTTGGTGTTACTTTACTTAGCAGGTATTGAAGATTAAGTCTTGAATATGATTTAAATTTCTTACAATCATATAACATTATTCTAGCTTTTCAGTCCAAACCCTAATTCTGCTGGTGAAATCAGTCTGTTTGCTACTATTAATCAGTTATGAGGTTTGAATGATAAATATACTGTATTTTCATGACATTCTCAGGAGTATCAATTTATATTTCTGGATGATGTTTCTAAAATAGATTACCATAGGTTCAACTGCTGTGTCACATGTCTTGAATTTATCTGTGAAATTGGCAAGGAGTGTTTCATTCTTAAAAGTCCCATGTGCTGCTTCTTTTTTGTGAAAAGTTAGAACATCTCCATAATCTACGTCAAAGGCTCCAAATACAAAAGTCAAAGAAAATGATTCATTCACTTTCAGCTGTTCATAGAATTTCTGAAAGAAAAGAAAAAGTCATATAAGTAATTTGAACTGAAACTGAAAACAAAAGAGAATAACAAAATGCAATTACAGTCAGAAGTACCATCAATCAAATATTCTTAGGAAACATTTTTTTCACCCAAAAGGTTGAACTGAACATGTATCACCATATGGACTGGTACACAATATAAATCATACCTGTTCTGGCAGAACTATCCAATTAACACAAAAGAATGAGAGTCCAACATATAATAACAAATTATTTTTTTTAATAATAAACTGAAAAATAAATAAATAACTGATTTTAAGACTGCATAACTAAATCATTGTGTACAATTAAAATTTGAAGAGATATATCCTCCATGTACATATGGGAAATACAAAATCTTTCTGAAATCGCTTGAATGAATATGTTTCTAACATTTACATTATCTACCTTGATATCTAAAGAAACATTCTTATAAGAAGTTTATATCTATCACCAGAAAATAAAAAAAACAAAACATTTAGCATCAATTTGAGAAATTAATAATCTTCTGCAAACATTTCACAATAAGATAAAAAAATTAGCGAAATAAGAAAAAAATAAATAGTTTTAAAAAATTCATACAATGACTGGTTCTGTTGGATCTGGGTGAAGCATGTTTTGACCATCAGCATCAAAGAGGAATACTGTTGGTGGATCATTTTCCTCCTGTACCTCCACTGTTAACAGGTCAGTTGATCTGGCTGATGGAATATCTACTGCTGAAGGGTGATCTTCCAGAATAATGCCAAATGTTATGTTTCCAGAGCAGTCCCTACATGGTATATATGTAAATCTGTGGAAATAAAAGCACTTTTTGTATCAACTGCCCAAGGATGAGGATGATGCAAGATGTTAGAAAAATAAAAATAAAGCACTCTGCTAACAGGGATCACTCTTTGTCAAGCTCACCTAAAAGGTATTAACACTTATGTTATTCTAGGAGTTGATCATAGACACATTTTCAGCTGAATTTGGTTGTTAAATGTATCTTCAAAACATATCTATAACACAATGGTTAAGAATGCTTGGTGAATATATCTCCAAATGATGTCATACAAATGATATGGTTACCATATTTTCCAGCCTATAAGTTGATACTTTTTTACCTGAAAATCTGGGCTTCATCTTTTACTCTGAATCCACTTATATATGGATTATGTCACTGAAATCGCTTTATCTTATGTCATATAATTTTAAGAATGTAAATAAAAAACCTTTTCTCGAAAAAAAAACAAGTAATAATGTGTAAATTTTTTTATTATTTTGGGAAAGATATCATGTATAAAAAAATATAGGATCAAACATAAAGAAGGATTTTAAAATATTTACATGATCATCAGCATTAAATTCATGTACATCAGCTGTAATTGCACTAAAGCAGCATACACTATAATATACATTACTTAAATTTGATTACATGTATGTGCATTAGAATCTTGCACATTGTGATCAAATAAAATATTGCCTTCATATGAGAGAGTGTGTCTGTGCGTGGTTTAGATTTTTAACATTGAGAGAGAGAGAAGTTTCAGAATTATTGTAATCTGTATTGTTTAGTTACCTGACTATTGTGATCTTGCTCCTGTATAATGGATGTACCATATTCCATTACCAATTAATATCACTGAGTAAACAATTCCTTCTAGTTTTAGTTATGATTCCATTGTCCCAAGAAGCCCCAAGAATCACAGGGCTTTTAAGTGTTACTTACATGCTAATTAAATATGCTACAGATGGCCAGGTTATCCAAGCTCACACCTGTCAGACAGCAAGATTCAGCAGACCACATTAAATTATGGAGATTATCAACTGGGAAATAAGGCTACCCAAATGGTGCAGTGTAATGAAAGGAAATGCCAGGTGCTTATTTATGTAAATTTCTCAACCAGTAACACCTTTTGTGCTCACAAACAGAACTGTCAGCAATTTAAAGTAACAACCAGCATGAGCAAAGATCAAAGCCAAATGCCCCTAAATACAGAAAGTGCACCAGTAGGCAAACTTATTCACAAAAGATAATCTTATTTATTGGGAATGGAGGTCATTGTACTTGCAAAGAAAATTACACAATATGCTAAATATTCATTCTGGGGATTTAACCTAAATGGAATCTAAATGGAGATAATTATTATGAATATTTAAACTTTGAAACTGAAGGAGTATGGTATGTATTTAATAGTTACCATGTACTGTTTATTTTAGTTTTCTCTCTTTGACAAAAACTTCAGCTAAATAGGGGCAGTAAGGTACAAAATAGCATGAGGAAGGGCATAAATCTCTCTCTCTCTCTCTCTCTTATATCAGAACATATTTTATTTTGATCATGAGGCGCAAGAAGAAAAATGTAAAGGAATACATATGCCTCCCTCTCTCTTTCTTTGAAACAAAACCATGGAAAAGCATTTTAGCATCTGACCTGAAAATCTACTGAGTAACATATACGATAAAATTCATGCTGCTGTGTGGAACGAAGTGAAAAAGACTAAGCTGAGGCCTCATCTTATACTAAACATCGACTAACACATGGATGAGGGATGAAAAATTTACATAATCTGCAACTTTGACTTATACTCCAAATCAAGTTATAGGATGCCAAATAATGGTAATAGCAAACTAATGACCTCAAGCATCTTGGTGATGCTACTCATTTTTGGGGTATGTGTAGTAGTGCCTATCTGATGTAACTGCGCTATGGGGAATTAGTCACAAGCAAGAGGGTTTTTCTTTTCTACATTTAATGGAGCTCTGATACCTCTAGTTCTTCATGCTGACCCCTTGCACTATATTTGACCTGGCTTATAAACAATCCTAGCAGTCTTCACAGAGAGCATTCCATGAAGACCTTTTCTAGAACTAAACTTATGGTCTGATTGTGCTAGGTGCAGACACTTTATCTAACTCTAATCTACATATCAAAATGCACAAAATCTAAATTATGTAATCCAAAATAAAGTCATATATCTACTCTCCATACACACTCTTTTCCCACTGATACTGTATTTTAGAATTTTCAAAAATATTATATCAAGTAGGAAATTACTTGTAAACTTTATCCTTATGAGCAAATTAATTCAAAATTAAACTATAACTAATCAACTCTATTTTAAGCACTTTATACCTACTAAAAGAGATTAAAATTTCCCTACAACTAGTCACCAATTTTAGTGTTTAAGTATTAAGGCAAACTTGCTATAATTGATTTTAATTAGCTTTACAAACACGTAATCCAACTGTCATACTGACTTCTTTGTTTCAATTTCTTGGCTCGCACTGTAACTTGACACCATTGCCTTTGAGTAGCTGCTGATAATATGGTATTCAGCCAGAATCTCAGCCTCTGAATTTAACAGTGACTAAAGAGCTACTCCTCTATCATAGACATACTATTAATAAATTTATGGAGAGAATTTAGAAAATGTATACACAAATATATCTTCTCTTCTAAAACTTATAACAATACCATAGCACCTGAAATAAATAAATTTTGCCCTATAATATATGCTCCAATCATTCTTTAGTAATTTGAAGTCCAATGCATTACAATGAAATATGCATAAAAACATTCAATTAATAGGTCTTTAACATATTGGAAAAGCACCATATGTTTCATAAATTACATACAACATTTTTAAAAATAAATTTTAAAAATGCTGTTTCAAATGACAGTAAATCAATAAATGTATCATGAATTCTGCAATTCACGAAAAGCTTCATATGTGGTTTAGTAATCTGAAGGATATTTCTTTCTGTGGCAAATTTGATCTGCCATAGAAACATTACAGAATATCATTATGGTGTTTATTCCATACCAAAGAACAACAGAGTTTACAATAACAGAAAGCATATTACAAATGCTGAATAGAAATCTCTGACTTGAAAATATGAATTGGTTAACGACTGTCAATACTTGAGCTAAACAAAAAGAAAACAAATTTGAATGAACCAGTATTATAAAAAGTAAATACCTTCCATTGGGTGTTATTACCACTTCTCCTGGGACTGGAAGCTGGGAAGTGTTGATTTTATAAATCACTTCATCTCCCTCTGGATCATTCGAGTCCAGGTCATACATGACACCTGTTCAATGACAACAGTGCCATTACACATCCATAAAAGTTACTTATATCATAAATAAATTAAACAACACTGCAAATACACATGATCTAACTGATCAGAACCATGCAATCAATCAAACAACATGGGACAAGTTTTGCCTGCAATGAGACCTTTTGTAATTTGTACTGAATAATGCATCAAATTTCCCAGGATGTTTCATGAATACATGACATATTTAACAGAAATAATCATCTGATCAGTATGTGCACAACAGCAAATGCTAAATAGCTGATTTAACTCTTATATATAGCTTGTAGAGGATCTATCAATAGAACAATGAAATTCATATAAATTTACATGTAACTTATTTCAATTTAGAGAATAACAGTTATAACTTTACTCTTCTTAAGTTTGTATCTTGGATTGAAGAAAATTTTCTTTTGAAAAAGCTTGTTTTAAATTTAAAACAAAACCCTTAAAAATAATATACTTTGGTATAAAAAGAAGGACAAATTTTTTTTTCTTCAAAATCCATTTATGTCTGATTGATACCCTAACATCTAATTTCAATGTAATCTGACTAAGAACTGTATATGTATTGTCATGTGCAGCCAGAGCATGAGATTCTGATTTGAAAACTGTCTCAGCAAGTCTACATATTTAAAAAGATCTGATAGTAAAATTCAACACAATGGTAGTGAATTGGTGTAGGATGGTGTGGGAGTGGTGGCAAAGGTTGCTCTTAATGATGATGCTAATTTACTGTGTTCCCAGTATGAACTATCAAATAATGAGCCAAGACTTAACACAATACATTTTCATGAACTTTACATATCAAAAGCAGAACTGGGTTGATAAGCTCCATTATTTTCTTAAACATACTGTGAGTGCATGTCGCAGACAATACTGGCAGAATGTGACACTAGACTGATCTTTCAAAAAGATACTTATATAGAGATGACTATGGGGTAACCAAGCTACTTCAAGACCTACCCAAACATTTATACAAATAAGTTTAGGACAAGCATCCAAATGATCCAACTTACTTATGAGTTACACAACTTTCAAAAGGTCTGGTAAGAACTCAATACATTTAACTCATGATGTTAATATATGATTCAATTACATGTTCTTTCCATGATCAAGCAGCAGCTGAAATTTCCAGGTTTATCTCCAACTCTAATCAATATTAAAGGGTTTTCTTGTAGGGAGCAAACCTATTATTTCTCTTGACTTTCTTCCAATTTCTCTGTAGACTGGGAACATTGGGGACTCCTTTCTTGAAAAAGTTGGCATCGAAGCAAAAAAAAGTAAGAGTTCCAATAACGAGATTTTTGTTTCCTTAACAGTAATTGAGGGCTTTATGCATTTATTGTTGTGACACTAATATGAAGATTGATATTGCTCATTTATCATAAATGTTTGATATTATTATATAATGATTTAAGTCCATGACAAGCAATCAAGAATTGTAACTGTGATTGTGAATTTAAAACTATAGCAGTTCTAAATGGCTTTTGTGTGGGCAACCAGAAGGAATTAAAGACAAGATTAAAGTTTCTTTTCTGTGTTAATTTATTTATAAAGCTTAATTTAATTTCTTGTGTGTGTGTGTGTGATTTGCATTTTTAATGTAGCTTTAACAATTTTTCAGTCATATCGCTATGATGTCTAAAGGGTGGCAGTTTATAGTGATGTCTAATACTGAGGCATCATGCCACAGACATGTGGCATCATGACCCACCCAGTCACATTATCCTGACGCCAGACCGACCAATCCTAACACTAACCTCTTAATGCTGAGCGCCAAGCGAGGCAGCTGCTAGTACCATTTTTTTGATAAGTTTTTGGTATGGGTTCAAACCCGTGACATACCAGATGTGAGGCAGATGCTCTAATCACTTAGGCCACTGTAGTGGTCTAATTTAACTTCATCTTTAAACAACATAAAATCATTCTTTTTACAGCAGAATACCCCATTACCCTTAAAGAAGAAGCAAAATTAACAAACAATATTCACATTAATCCTTAACCAACATAAATTAATTTTGCAGACAATACGAATGTCTCATTCCATTAATCTCTTAGTTTATTAGTTGCAACCTTTTATTTAAAATCAGAATTAGATCCATTATGATCTCATTTCTGTTAACCAGTTTGTCAAAAAAACTGGCTCATTTTGGGACCCAAAAAGTATAAAGGCCCCCAAAAAGTGTCTTTCCAGTCATCTGACAATCCTTTTTTCACTGCCAACCATAGCACTTTCTTCCCTCAATGTAACTGCTCCCCCACCCAATAATCACATAACATATATATATATATATATATATATATATAATGTGTAAAAAAAAAAATCAAATAAAAATATAAAGAAATCGCCTGTCTACCCAAATTATAAAACCAGTGCAATAGGAAACACATATATTTTTTGTGGCCTAAGTATGTGTGTTGTCAATGGAAAGCACACATTTGATAATTACTCAAAAATTGAAGTATATCCGCACATGACACCAAAAACTGCTGTGTTTCAAATAGGAATTTTGATTGCTCAAAAAAAAGATCCCCCTCCCAAACGATGACTTTATAGGGAAGAATAACAAAAAGTCCCAATATACGGGCACAATTGTTTGGAAATCTGGTATTCAATAAAAAGAGAGTGTTTCAAATATTTAAAGTGCTCTTCTGAATGATTCTTATCTACGTGAGGTTCCAAAGCACACGTCTGTAATTAGTTCACTGATGAACATGTGTTTTAATCGCCTTATCTAAAAAGATCTGGCATATGTGACTTCCCATAATCCCATTATAATCACTTACACTGTTTTTGATAACCCAGATTGATAATCACTTTGCAAATTCAGTAAAAAGGATATAATGGAATTGTGTCATGTCCAAAATTAAATCTAAACATCTTACACAGACTTTGATGTCCCAGTTAACACTATTACTGTATCTTGGAATGCAGATTTTGATGTCCCTGGGAATCTCATTAATGTCTCTACGAAATTAATAGTAACCCTGAGATAACGATGAAAACTTGACTGATACAACTCATTGAAATTCCACTATGATATAGGCATGCACTAAAAAGATAACAAACTGAATTCTAGTTACCTTGATCTTCTTTTATAACAAAGTGAGTGGTACAATTTAGAACTGGTGCATCATTGACAATGCCAGCTTTCACTCTTGCTGTTGCAAACATTGTCTCCCTAGAGAACATGCCATGGTCTGTTGGAGATGTATCTCTTTGGAACCTTGCCTTGGTAATATTTTTATTGTGTGATCTCGTGTCACATACCTAATAAAATAAATTATTTATGTATAAAATTTAATAACAGTAATACATTACCTGATATTATTGCATTTTTAGATTTGCTAGCTTGGTAGGAATCTGATGGCCAGGGATCTGAACTGGTTTATTTAGTCCCTCAAACCTTGTGAGGCCACTGAAGGGATTAGACATACAAATAACATCACTGCATCAAGGTCAGCCTGCAAAAGAGACTTTTGCTGTGTTCCAGCAAAATCTCTGATGTTTCCAAGGCAGCATCCCTCTGGAAATGAAGCAACTCTGCAGACAGCTCCTTGGACATTGAGAGCACGTGTCTCAATGTCTCGGCAAAGTGTCTAACAATCTCTGCATTGCAGCTGAAGATAATAATTCCTCCTACAACAGATTTAATGGGTCAGCAGAGAAAAGATCAGCAAGCAATGCTATGGTAACTAGGTCCATATCTTCAGTTCCAAAGCCTAGAAAGCCTTGACAGGGATATGTGACCAGGTCCCTGCCAAATCCCCACCTGAAGAACAGAGAGTCCAATTTTTGGAGGCATGAGGATTAAGGGTCCATCAAGGTGAGGCTGAAACCAGGAGTGGGGCTTTAGGGTCCATAAAGTGAGGCTGAAACCAGGAGCCAAAGCATATGATGGGAAAGACCACCTCTTCTGCTATCTGACCCCCTTTTGGCAATGAGATAACCACAGAATCAACTCCCTCACCATTGCTGAGTAAAGGAGCAAAAGCAGGTCAGATTTAGGTTCTGCCCCAGGTAGCATTACCAAACAGAAAAGGATTTTAGCATCCAACGATCCAAAGAGTTTGAGAGATAAATCATGGGAAAAGCAGTGGTAAACATCATTTACTGCCTATCAAAAGTTCAGATCCCTTTTTCCTCTGTTACTTGACTCATAGGATGGAGAAAAGAAGAAGACCCAACAGATGAAAATGACCCAGTGTGACAGATCCTTCTGGAAACTCATCTATGTCCACAAAAATCGATAGTTTATTGTCCTGTCTTTGCTCCCATGGTGAGGCAGAACTATTTCATTTCATCGCTCTCCCATTGAGAAAGCAGCTTTCTAACCTGGGCTTTGTTGTCCCACCTTCACTCACTGGGCTTCAGGACTATCACACTGATCCACTTTCTCTGTAGAAAAGATTGTCAATTTCCTCTCAGATATGGAGGTTTCAAGTGGCATCCCTCCCTCCTCTTCCCCTGATAACAAGGCTGGATGAGGTGGGGAACATCTTGGGTGTGCTCAGTCTACTGATCCAACAAGGAATTGCAAAGCCATCCATTATGTCATGGTTAGAAAAGGAGACCTAGACAACTCACTACCAACTGGCAGGAATCCCCAAGCTCCATGAACATAATAAAGATAGGAGGAGTATTGAACCAATTCCTTCCCCTAGGTAAGTTCTCAAATCTTGAAGCTTGTTCTCCATACTTCCCACTGAGACTTAATGGAAACATAGAGAATGGGGAGGGGAGTTTATCAAACTGAGCCTTCTGCTAGACAGGTGGTTAAAACAAAGTATCCAGTCAAAAGACTGATGTCAAATACTTGGTATCCATTCCTCAGTACCCATGCTTATTGCTCTATGGCTTGCACTGTGTTCCGTGGTCAGTGACGTGAGAACAAAATAAAGATCAGCAGAATGCAACATATCAGGTGATTAACACCTGGTGTCCAATGCTTACTGCCCAGTAACAGACTCTTGGTGAATGTCACTTGGGACATTATATGGAGATTAGTGACCAGTGTCCAATGACCCTGAACATCACTTGATACATTCAACTGTGACCATAGCCCAGGCTATGTCAGTGAGATCATATAGACCTTATGGGCAGACTTTGGAAAACCCAACTCCAATGAATGAGATAACCTTGCTAAATCCACGTCTAGTTAAGTGAGATGACAACTGTGTTTCAATAACATCAGGAAGGCAGGACTCGCTACTGGGTGCAGGCAATTACATAATATAGGAAGTACTGCAGATCCCTTCCTCGTTGGAACTCACACCTTGTTACAAAGTGTCATTGGAGAAGTGGGTGACTTCCATCAACTGAGAAATGCTGTAGCCCTTTCTGGCACTAGATGAGTCCTCCAGAGATAAAGTGCAAAAATCATGACCCTTCTACCAGGCCATACAGGACTGGCAATTTTCTGCTAAATCTAATCCTAATCAGTGCCACAATCAACAAATGGGGAGGCCGTCTGTGCATACCAATGCAGTGCATGCTAACCATGTGTGTGTGTGTGTGTCCAACATGACAATTTTATGCCCACATTTACCATAATCTTGAGGCTTTATTAAATGCTGAAAGGAATATACTAAATGCAGCAATAAACTGAAAAAAAAATTGGGTAGGAATTTCCTATCCTAACACCAGTTACAATTAGAAGGGTGAAGTACAAGAAACATTGCTTCTTCTCCTAAAGTACTCAAAACCCTAAAAATCTATGAAATGGGAAAACAGACACATGAAAATAAAGCAGAGATTGGGATAAAATAACAAAATGCAACACAAAATGATACAAATGACAGTAAAATTGCCAAGATAAGACTTAAATGAAGTGTTATGCACCTAAGAGACATGTGCAAAAGTGCATCAAGTCCAAGGAAAAAGAAGGACGATATTCCCATTGTCAGAAGTGGACGAAGGTATCGGACTGGGATCAAGTTATTCTCTATTCTAGATAACCAATTACTAATTGCAGGAGGGAATAATCTTCTTACACAGGGGTCCAGCAGCAGGAAAAGATTTAGCAATGCAAATATAATAGGTATTGTATTACTGTTATTAAAACATAGTGTTAAGATTGATTACATAGCTGACCTCTATTTTCACTGGTGTCCAGTAACCATAGTAAACATTATGCTAGCAGTACAGTTCCTGAGAAATCCACACCAAACACAAAATTTAATCCAAGTCTGTGAGGTGTAAAATATGGTTGATACTAACCAACTTGTGAAATAAGGGAGTAGCACTAATCAAGATGTATCCCTGTATTTATTTCATAATCCTCTATAGGATAGTATGTATAAAGGGTGCCAAAAAGCCTGTGTGATCATTAGTTTAATGCAACAGACTTACCTATAAGCCTGAAAATGTGAAATATTAATTACACTGACCGTTTCTGCATGGGTGTGGTACTAAGAAAGTTGTATACAGTTCCCTAGTTTAATGACTACAACATGAATAGTAAAAATGTCAAACTGAAACAAAGTTACTGAAATATGAAATAAAACCCACTGTGACCTACTTTAAGATGATAGTGTAGTACTCATCAATATTCATCCTCTTGACATGTTTCATGATTCCAGGTAGAGCAGAAGTATACATTAAACAAATTTCATCATGATCTAAATGCACACATTCAATGTAAGCCAGTAAAATGTTAAATGTAGACAATATACAAATATGTACAAATTTAGCCCCCTCATCCCTCTACCTTTGGGACAGGTGCTACAAAGCCCACTTCCAACTGTTTCCTAGGACCAAGGAAGAATGGCTGACATTCAGTGAGGATGTACATATGTATGTTTGCATCTGTGCAGATGCTGATGCAGGGGTAGTACAACAGCCCAACTCTGACTTGTAGATTTGAACAAAAAAAATTATTTTTCTTCTTTTTTCAGTTGCAGGGACCTGGGCAACTTCCAAAGCAATAGTCCTCATTCAAATGCAATGAAAAAGTGATCGATAAACTTTGGTGAAAGCACAACATATTTAACTGAAATTTTTCTGCAGAAATTATTTTCTTTTAATCCCTATGACCTTGAAAATTGGCTATCTGACCCCCAAATTGACTTCTTGCTTATTTCAAGTTCAAGCAATCCATAAAATTAATTTCTTGTCTTTGATACAGAACTGAGTTACTGTGTTGAAACCATTTTCTTCCTTCCGTCACAGTCACCTTAACTTTTACCTATGACTCCCAAATCAACTAACTTTTTCTCACCCTAAGTGCAAGTCATCCACAAAAATTATTCTATCTGATGCAGAAATCATATTATTGTGCAGAAACCACTTTTCTTTTCTTTTTTCAGTCACAGTGACTTTAAACATTGTCCTTCTGACTCCAAATTTGAGAGGTTTCTTCAAAACCCAAGTGCAAGCCATCTACCAAATTTAGTAACTGCAGACAGTAAACATAAGTTATTACAGAAATGAAATTAGTGACAGAGGGATGGATGGACCACTGGACTGATGGACCAACATCCAGACAATGTCAAAACATAGTACTCTCCATCTTATGGTAGGCTTATATAAATAAAATGCTTAAAATATATGGAATTTTTAAAAAATAAATCTCATTCTTTTCTCTGATGGAAAATCATACTAGTTTCTTAAATGTAATCACATAAAAAATTAAATTTTTAATAAAAACTTCTGTCTTACAGGGTAGAAGATGCTAAACTGACAGGAATATGTGCTGCTGTCACTAGCAAGGTATCATGGCATGTGGAGCCCAGAGAATCTAATAAGCATGATGAAAGGACCTAACTCAAATCCTGATAAGAGGATAATATGCATATTAAAAACATGCAAATATGTAAAAGAAAAAGATTACAAAAAATGTGGCTATTATATTATAATAATTTTTAATAGCATTTAGTAATTTTATCTTCATTAGCATCCATGTATGAAAGACAACAAAAACACCAGCCCTGTTCTTTATATTTGGATGATGGTATGTAATGTTAAAACTCGTATTTCTTACTTTTACATTACATTTAATCAAACAATTAATACATGTTACCTTTACAGTAGTTTTTCCAGTAGTGGAGTCTGTAATCTCTGTTTCATTTGCATCTTTACAGCTTCCACTTGAAATATACCACTGCTGGGCAGCTTAAAACAAATAAAATAACATTTTATGATCAAAATGAAAATAAATGTTTTAACTGTAAGATTTGCATAATAACAGTGAATTACTTGTGATAGTTATAATATTATAATTCATGTTATAAGATATATAGAGGATACTGCTTGAAATGAGTGAGTAACAGATATATTTCAGCAAGTTGTGAAAAACTAAGTATTTTCAGTAAGATTTTCAATGAGATGAAATATATCCATTATTCACTCGTAGCAACGCAAATTTTCTTTTAATTTTCTACTCAAATGTATTGGCTAGCAAGATGTACTGTGTGTAGTCTGTATAACAGATTGAAGTAACAGATTTCTTACTGAATCCTACATGATGTCTGTGGTTTACCAATTATGTTCTGCTGTGTTTTGTGATTATTCAAATAGAAAATTAAAAATAGTTACTTAATTCTCCTTCCCAATTCAAAATAAAATAACTCATTATGAAAAAAATGATTTGCACCTTATGGATTTGAACTGCAGTCAGCTTTAAAGTGAGGCAGTATTTTACCACATGTCCACATAAACATCTAAATATAACTTCAAATTTCATGGTTATCATGTTATCAATGCAGCAGTGATGTTATTTATAGTAAGTTAGGTCTCACAGACAAAAATTTTATGCAATAGAATATGAACATGTTAAGGTACACATGTAAATAATTGTTTAATGTTCTAACACTTCCTTCACAAGAAAACTGACTCTCCTCCATGAAATGGTTTGGGAAGCTCTAATATCACTATCAAAAGACTCTCTTTAACAAAGTGGAATAAGAAAAGTCACTCAATGATGCATAATGATGGCTCTCAACAAATAAAAACAAAATCCCACATTACTTTCAATTTCATGATTCATTATTACATTATTACCTGAGGTGGTGTTTGAATATACTTTCTTGAATATATTTTCTGGTTTCTTGCTCTTAGAATATAAGATATCTTTTAATGAACATTGCATTCTGGATGCTAGGAAATACTTAAATGCTAAAACATACATGTAAGAAATTTATACTTCACTCATTTCTAAAGCATGTATTGTTACTATTAATACTGACATCTAACTGCACTTTAAATAATAGAATTAATAAACAAACAAGTTCAGTTAATTTTGTTGTGTACCTACCACAGAGAGGTCATAAAAGGTCATAATAAAAAATTCTGATAATGAATTTTTAACAAAATTTGGTAAATAATATTGGGGATATGTGCAAAGTAACCAAGTTTCATTCCCCTATCTCAAAGGGCATCTTAAGAGAAAAAGCAAATAAAGGAAAACAGTTATCAATGACCTTGATCTTGAAGATAAAACTTGGACTGTGATACATGAGATGCCATCCTACACATACCATGGTTCATCCCTGTGCATAAAAAACTTTTATGATATAATGCACAAGCAACAGAAACATTACAATACTGAGCTGTGGCCCAGACTGAGGATAAGACCTCTGATAAAAATTGCAACACATCTTCTAGTCGCAATATACATGCTAACTCCATTTATCTTACAGAGCTATTCTGTTACAAAATCAGAAAGACAAATATGACTGAAAACTAAAATACTGACCTGTGACCTTGACTATGAACATAGAACCCTGCATGTGATATGCAACACATCTTTTAGTGATGATATATAGTTTTATTCCTTCATCCCATATGGATCTAAACTTACAGAGTGAAAGTGCAATACAAACAACTCAGTACCGTATTTCATATTATTTTTCGTACACAAAAAAATAATTAATTCGGTTGCCTCCTCACCAGCTTCCCTGGTTGCAATATTTTTGGAAGCCTGGTCCTTCGTGTACATTGACCATTTTTTCTGCAGCAGTCCCTTGAAAGGCTTATTTAGATATATATCCAGTGGCTGCAGTTTACTTGTGCATCCACTGGGGATTACTGCCATTGTTGTTCTTGATATTTTCATGGTTTTTTTAACTTCATCAGTCAAATGGCCATGGAATGAATCCAACACTAGGAGAGAAGGTGTGTGCTTTGTGTGTGCTTTCCAAACTTCATCAATATAATCCAACATTAGGTGTTCATCCATCCATGCTTTTTGTTGATCTTTCACTACAACTTGTTTGGGATCTTTAGATTTTTTTTAGCTTCTTTATCCCTGAAAGATGATCATGGGTGGCAACAAGTCACCAGATGCCAGGCATGTCAATACAAAAGTTAAATGGTGCTTGTCACTGCCAGTACCTCTAATATGCACCTCTCTCGTCCCGACTTTATCAATTATCTTCCCTGGTACCAAGTCAAAATACACTGGTGTTTCATCCATATTTCCAATTAAATGTTCATCAAATTCCTCCTCCTCCTGCAGCCTTCTTACATATCTGGTGAAGCAGTCTATTTTTTTTCCTCTAGGTCTCAAGGTAGTTTTTGAGATATTGAGGTTCTGCATCTCAGTGCAACTCCATTTCACTTGAAAAAGCTATCAACCCATCCTCTTGAGCCCTGAAATTTTGGATTTTGCTCCTGAAAAACTGCAATTGCATAATTTTATAACATCTCAGTTGTTACCGGCACATGATGGTCCTCCATACAGAGTAACCAGAATAAAATTTCCTGCTCTTTCTCATGCAAATACATCAAGGGTCGGCTGGCACCTGGAATGGATCCTTTCTTTGTCCTTTGAATATTTTTCGAAAAATCCATTTTCATCCAGCTTGATAAAGTATTTGGTGTAAGGTGGTACTTTGCAGCTATGGTCCTAATTCCACATAGTTTTGCATCCTCAACAATTCTTATTTTATCGTTAATATCCCATTTCTTATACTCTCCCCTTACTGGTGACTTTGCAGTACCAGGCAACTGGCTTATATCCCTCATATCTTTGCTGTAGTCCAGCTTGTCTACTGCAGGCTCAGGAAATTTTTCAGCAACAATGGGCACCGTTTCAATAGTATCTTTTGGTATGATGGCATTATCTGCTGCATCAATATTTGATTTGTGCAGTTCAGCATGATCTTTTTCATTGGCAATCTCAACAACTGCAGTAACAGACAGGTGATGGGCTTCACCTTTGTCTTTTCTGGGCCGTGCAGGTCCAATTTTCTGCCTTTTGTTTGGTGGTTCAGTACATTTAGGTGGTGGTGGCAGGATAAAAGTCTCTCCCTTTGGCATGGGTTTGAAGAAACTTAATAATGAAGACATGTCCAAGCACGAACAGTCAAAGATCTTTGAAGATATTACCTATATATAAATCAAACTCACGGAGTCAATGACTTTTGCATTTATGATTAAAACTAACTGGATTTTTATAGTTTTTACTGCATTACTGTATTGAAACAATAAAATTAATTGCCCAATGGCCTGAGGTCTTCACTTCATCCTGTACTGAGATATTATTTTTACTGGATAAATAAACTCAAATGGCTTCAGAACTCATTTTCAGAGGCACGCGTTTCTTAGCTACAGACTGATGTAATAAAGAGCACTCATTAACGATATTGTAGAGCTGTTAATGAATAGCGGTATATATTGTAATGACAACAGAACAAAAACATCAATCATTATATTTTCTCACCGATACAAAAGATAAAGAAGGGCAATATGATGAATGTGAATAGATTCTCAGTTAACAAAACAGTTGCCCTTTCTGAGTAAGCTGAGCAAAGGGCTTTCTACACACTTGTAATTGGTGAATATTTCTTTACCGATAGTTGTTTACTTTCTTTTTCATTATTAGATGCCTCAGTTACGCATTTACATGAAGATATCAGATAATTGGGTTTGTGTTTCATTGAGGAAACAAATATTTATATTTCTCATGTGGGATTATACCAAATATAATCGACAAAGAATAAATTGTTCGTTTTGCGTATCTGAGTGATACATCGTTATATGTAAGAAAAATAATAGGATGACCAAAAAATATGAAGTTTTGTGTACGAAAAAATATGATAGATTTAATTAATTATTATTTTAATGCTTGATGGTGTACAAAAAATAACATGAAATACGGTATATGACACCATGACATTGACTCTGAGGACAACCTCTGCAATATAGTACACAAGAAACTTGCTAACAATCACCTATTAAGTTTACCAAGCTATATTCTTATAATCTTAAACAGCTCTAAAGTTATAGGATGGAAAAGAAAGTTTTAGGAAAATGTAAAATATTGAGCTGTAACCTTGACAACAGGTCCTGCAATGTAGTATTCAACACACCATTTAGTGATGAAGTACTAGTATACCCAGTTTCTTAGTTCATTTCATATGGCTCTAGAGTTTTATAGTGGTAGGGAAGGTATTAAGGAAAAGTAAATTATTGAGTTGTTGCCATGACCTTACAGTGGTACAAGACAAATCTACTAGTGATGATGCAGAAATATACCAAGTTTCATTCCTTAAACTCTAATGACTTTAATGTTAGAAAGTGGGAGGGAAGGTGTTATGGAAACAAAGTATTGAGCTGTGGTCATGCCCTCTAAGATGCCCCACCCCAATTTTAACTGACACACCACCTAACTTGATGAATAATTGTACCAAGTTTAATTCCAGAAAGTAAAATGTGAAGGAAATTAAAAATGCTGAGCTGTGGCATCCCAGTATGGAATGCAACATACCTTCTAGTGATACTGTACATATGTAAGTATTATGTGTCTCATTCCTTAATTTCAAATGGCTTTAAAGTTACAGAGTGAATGGAAAAAAATAATGAAATGTAAATAATCTAGCCATGACCATGAAGATATGACCCTCAATCTGGTTGTTGTTATTGGTTTGACAGAGGTGAGATGGCAATGATCGGTAAAGGAGAATGTGTTAGATTGCTTGGCCGCCCCCCCCCCCATTTAGTACGAGACACATATAATTAACAAGTGTGTCAAGTTTCATTAGTTAGTTACAGTATAGATCAAAACTGAAGATGTTTAGTAATGTTAAAATATTGAGTAGTAACCTTATAGTGACCTTCACCTTGACATATGGGTACAGACACATCTTCTAGTGATGATCTTTATGTATATCAAGTTTCATCCCCAAATCTTAAATGGCTTTCAAACTATAGATTGGGTGGGAAAGTGTGACAAAAATGTAAAATACACCATTCCCTCGATAACTCACACCTTGATAACTTGCAAACCCACTTATAACGCAGTGTCAGATATGGATCCCATTTTATTAAAACCAGAAAATACCCAAAAAATTGATCCCTATTTCTTGAACTTGAAGAAAATCACAATCAAAATTGCTAACTGAAACATTCATATATTGCTTGTTTTATGGTCAAAAATGGTAGATAGGACCTGGAATTTTAATCAACATTTTGAAATTATCAACTTTTAATAAGAAGTCATATAACTGGTTACATTTTCTTTCCAAACGACTTCTTAGTACACTGTAATTAAAGATATTCAAGGAAATTTTGATCAATGAAAATGTCACTTAAACCTAGTGTAGGCAGCACATTAATATTTAAATGACAATTAAATAATTTTTATTAAGTAAAATTTGTGTTTTAATTCTATCTTTTAGTTCCTCTTAAGTGTAATCGTCATAAATGCAATTTGTATTTAAACATAAAATATGTCAATCTGCTGTAACATGTCCGCAACCGTTTCTCTGAGAACCTAATTAAGTGCTGACCATGTTTTGATAACTGACTTGCTGAAGTATTTGTTGTATTGTTGAACTGAATTAAAAACTGGCCTCCTTTGTATTATGTTGTCTATTATGTGTTTTGAATCAAATAAAGGAGGTGAATAAAAGAAAATTGAAAAGGCATGCAAATCCTATATACTTAAAATCTAGTGGCCCCGGTCGTATGTTGGGTAAACTCACTTCAGTTTATCAATCTGACACTGTTATAAATGTTGTTGTGTATGTAACATAAACTACCTTAAACTGACTGACTTATTCATAACTGTGATCAAAGATAGAAAGGCAATCAAGCGAAATGAATACTTCATAAAATAAAGAGCTTGGTTTCATAGATTCGGACAATTGTGGGCAAGCAAGTTTCTGAGAATTCCAGAACTGGCACTTAGAGATATCCTCAGGGATGATAAGAAGTTTCACTATTACTTCCAGTGAAATCATGACATCAGTATTGTACTAATTGAACAATACAAAGATTAAGTTTCAAAGCAGTTGATTGTCTCACAAAATAAATGTTGCTCGTTTTTGAAAAAAAGGAATCTTGTTTGGTGGTGACTCAACAGTTAGTCTAGTTCCGAGCTACTTTTAATTTAACTCCCAACATGGCAGTATACTATTAAATACCACTCCAGGAACCAGACTAATCAACAAAAAACTAAAAGCAGTGACATAATGCACATGTTTTCACGTACAAGTGATGTTATTGAAACCAGCTGGAACAATCTTTCACATTGGACATTTTTAAAATAAATGTTATTTATACAGAATAAAGAACAACTTCAGTAGAAAAAGCATGTCATTAACAATTATTATCAACATGATTGTAAAACAAGGATTCAGTCACTAAACATCCCGGTTCCCTAAACCCCATCCCACCCTGGCGGTTTTCTCGATGTCTCTGCAGAATTTTTTTCAATTTTTGGAGGTCCCTTGGTAACTTGTGCCCTTGCTTATATTGCAGTCTATGTTTGTGGACCCCATTATGCGCAAATTATTGAGGGAGAGGTGTATTAAGTTGTGACTTTCACTTTCAAGATAGCACTCTTAATGTAATATGTGAGACACCCTCTAATTATGACTTATAAGTAGGCAAATTGTCTTTCCTTATTCACAAAAAGCTTGAAACACATGGTCAGAAATAAAAATATGATACATGGATGTAGATGCAGATACTGTGTCCCTCACTTTCCTTCAAAAAGGCAAGGACAAAATGTATAAGCCATTGTACCTGGGTTCCAGTAAAGCAATGTAATGACACTGTCATCTCCTGAAATATTGGCATTGGAATTATCAAATGTAATAAGTAATGGTCCTGGCAGAGACATGTGGCCAACAGGAACCACAGTAAAAACTGTGTAAATCTCCTTTAGTCTGAAATTAGAGAAGGAGTAATTTCAGCATAACGGAAATGATATAAACAGTATATAAAACCAACCAGTCTAAAACTAGAAGATACATGAAAACAAATTGCAAAGCAAAGGGATTGTTATTTTGCTGTTACATTTAATATTTGATGGAAATGTTTTTATACAGTCCCACAATCCATTTACATCTGTCTAATGTTTAGATATGAAATAATATTATAGTAAACTCAAATTTCTAATTAAGCTTTCAGATACTTTTCTAGCTAAAAAATACAAGAAGAAAAGTTGTACACCTTAAAAAATCAGAGAATCTTAAATTCTACAGTTTAATTTGCATTATTCAGTAAATTAAATCAATTTTTGGTGTAATTAGTTATGAGTATAACATATGAACTCAGGCCATCATAATTAATGCCAGTACTTGTACTAAATTTCAACAAAATGCATAATGACCATAGCACAGTTTAATGCCCTCTCCATGTGCTTGATGTACTCTTTCAGATATTCATTGTTAAAATGTAGTAATACTATGTGATACTGCATTAATATGTATTCATTGTATCAAATGACTCCTCCACCACTATACCTGAATGAGACTTCATACCTTAGGATTTTATTAGCTGGTTTGTCAATGTGCATAACAGTCCAAAGTTCCTATGAAATTTGACCAAATTTGACCAAACCCCAAAAGACAATAAAGAATTAACTAAAATTTCAAATGGAAATAATTAAATATTCTGCACTGTTTTACATTGTATTAGTTTGTAAACATAAGTTATCAGAAAGATTCAAACTTTATGTGAGAATATGATATGTAGTAGGCTTTAAAGGCATTCCAGCACATTACAGACTATTCAGAGTCACTTTAAAATTCTAAATAAGCAAATATAATGCATTACAGAACTAAACTTAAAAAAATATATAAGTAATGATGTTAAAATTATCTAAGGAGTATATAACATAAAAGATAAAGGTAGAATATATCCATTCCTTAATATAGAACAAGCATGTGCAACCCACAGTTGCAACCTGGTTTTATCCACTTGTTCACATCATAAACTGTGGCTTATTACAGTTATTCAAAGTTTAAAAATCTTTCATAAAAGGCTATGACTAAACAAGATCTTTAGTCTGATCACCATTGATAACAACATCAGATGAAATTAACACCTGTTGTATTTACTATAGTTATACATTCAGTAAAGGAATATTAGAAAGGTCACAAACAGGTCTGTTGTTGCAATGCTCTAAAATAAGGCTTAACTGCTAATACATATTTATACCATAGCAGAAATTAATTTTTCATAATGAAGTCCATGATAATTGTGCAACATTGTTTTGTTTTAGTTTAAATTTTGATTAAAAATAACTTCTTTTACAACTGTAATTCTATATTACCATTTTATGATTGGTTTTGATAAAATAATTTCTTTTATACTGGAATATTGTATTATCCTTTTATGACTGGCTGGCCTTAAAAATGGCCAAGATACATTTATGTGGTGTGTAACCATGCTTTTCACCCCTCCTCAGGACCCATTCACTTTTCAATTTCCGATGAAACACTGCTGGACCAATTGTTTGCTTTTAACCTTGTTAAATATATTATGATTTGCCTAAAGAAAAGACTGGTTTCATTGATGTATCTAAACTGTGATTTGTATATCTCCTTTTCTATTCACCTGCATGCTTTATGAGATAAAATGGCACATACCTCCTTGCTAACTTTCGTTCCACTAAATCAAGAGTATCATTTGGATTTACAATGTATGGCACAAAGTCCATTGATGCATCGGATCTGTACTGAGCAGTCAAATCACTGTTTACAAGAACAGCTGTAATGAGGCTTTGTCCTGGATTAAGGCCTGAAAATCATTGCATAAAATAGTTACATAAACAAGCACCTGTCAAAAGCATTATCATCTTCTGTGATATTTCCTGAATATATGATCTCTAACTACACTACCATGTACCTGCATGAGATGTCTTTCACAAGTTTTCATGCGAAAATGTTGATATTGCTTTTGTGAATGCCACTGTTACCAAAATGAAAGATATGCTTTTGCCTTATCATGTGCAAATACAAGCAAGACAGTACCTGATTTTATTGCTTTATCTTTTTCTATGAAACTTGGATAATAATCATTTATTGGTATTTCAAGTTTTGTTTAAATTGGTTTGGACAAACCAATGTGTGTACTTAATTACACATTATACATGTAAATATTTAGCAGCTGACAATTTCAGTTTAATGTCAAGAAAATATACAGCTGATTATCAGAAACAAAAGAAATCATCAATTTCTTTGTATGAGAAATTGTGTAAATTATGCTATTTCTCATAGTATTGATTTATAATGACCTGCATGGTCTATAGTCTGTCTTTTATTCTTTAGAAGTCATAGCAACTGCTAAGTAACAATCAGAATTTACAGAACAGAAATAACTTGTAGTTCATAGATCAAAATCATTTCATTGTTTAATGAAAAAGCAATAAGCAAAAGCAATGGCAATGAGCACATTGGTGACAGTGTTCCCTACTGAAGTCAATAAATTATTGCATAGCTGACCTGAAGGTGTTTGAATGTCAATCACATATACAGAACGTCTGTATTTTTTGGCTCCATTTGCATCAAGTTTTACATCTATGGGACTTCCGTCAGTAGAAGTTGAAACTTTCATATTGAGTGTCTGAACAACAACTGATCCAAGGAATTTATTTGTACAAAGCATTGCCTCATTGCAGAGTCGCAAGGTGATAAACATGGTGCGCCCTGGTTCCATGTAGAAAACATTTTCTGCATCCGTCTTGTATTTAGTATCATTGAAGTCATTTCCCAGTGGTTTCAATTCTGACAGTCTCCGCACAGGAATACCACCAATTGTCAAGTTACCTCCCTTGATTGCTACAGTTCCAGAAACATTCAATCCTACCCATGTGCAAGGGAAAATGTCATCTATTACATCTTTGGAGCTTCCCACACAGTAATCTGTAATACAAAGTTAAAAACTGTCTCTGCATTATGAACTTTATGTGCTGATAATGTCACTGTCACTAAGTAAGTATTTTTAATAATTCTCTAACAAGCTGCAGAGTACAGTGGTTAAGGCATTAGATGTCACACCAAAAGGATCTGGTTTTGAATCCTACAATCAGCATCAACACAAATCAGCTATATTTGTGTGTTCTTGGGCAATGCACTTTACACTACTTGTCTTGACACAATATGACCATGTTTTGATCTGCCATAAACACCATAACTAAATCAAGCCTTGCATATTCTTAATATCAGTAAATGAGAAAATTTGTTCATCAAAATATTACTTCCTAAAAATATGTATTCTATAAAAGCTGACCAAACCTGAGGTCAGAAACTCATCAGCAATAACTGCAAATGTAAATTAAAGGACCATCCAAATCACCAAAGTGTATCAAGATAATGAGACTCACATCTTAGGTCTGTTTGTAAAAATACAATCACCTACAATTCATAAACAACTTTGATGTTCTGATTAATGTCTTTGGCAGTAAAAGAATATTAATGATACCTTTTGAAAGTGAATTAAATAGGTACTGTAGCACCTGTCAATGGCACAAACACCACTACATGACACAAGTAATATTTAATGGTGTTTGCTTGCAAAGTCGGAGATAAATGTCACAATGTGACATTTGCTGATGACTCTGAAAGCTGTGCTGCCAGAAAAGAGGAACAATCTACATGAATAGCAGATATATTACAGAATTGTATTAAGTATGCCAGTAGTTTATAAGTTATTTTTAAGACTATATTCACAAAATTATTGTATGTTTAAAAAATGGGCAAAAGTGACAACAAATATTAATGCTACATTTTTTGCTAGTGAATTCAATAGATACAATAAACAGTTTATTGTTTTTAACAAAATAGCTGCATTATTCGATACTATTGCTGCTGCCATGAATATATATAAACCATCTTTAAATTCTTCTTGCTTGAAAGGTAAAACTATATCCTATTGTTTCCTTTATACTGCTTACTAGTTGCTATTGTTACTAATGGCAAACATAGATATTTACTGTATTTTAATGAAAAAAAATCAAGTTTTGCTCAAGGTAATGATGATAATGGTAATGATGACAATGGTGATGATGACAATAGTGATGATGATGATTATGATGACATTTTATAATGAGATCAATTCCAAATCTGTGCAATTAATGCATATGCACCTATTTTGAGACTAAAAAGGGAATAAACACAATTTCATGTTCTTTACATTTTGACATGTCTGTAATTTGTAATTTCCACTGCAGAAGAAATTGCTCTGCTAAAAATCTTAGAAAACTATAAGACTGAATAAAGTAATATTACTTTTCAAAATAAGGATTAGTTCTAAATCCTATTTATTATACTATAGTGCATATAACTGATACCTACCATATCTATTGACTGAAGGATCAGGACTGACTTCCCAAGAACCACCAATTGTGGTGGGGTCACTTGTTGTCATGGCATCATTGGGTTCTACTGGATGATCAAATTGTTTGGCCCCCTCAATGCTAGCATTAATGTTCTCAACATCAGGAGGTTCTAATAGCACAGTGACACCTGAAATATTGATATTTATGTTAGTCTGATGAATGATAACCTTTGAATGAAGCACTTATTAAGACATAACATGCATCTGCCTTCTTTTCATTTCTATGAAGGTGTTTACCATGTCAGTTAGAAAATGAAACTCCCCATAGTTAATGCATTAATCATTTAGCTCCCACTAGTTACAGAGCCATAGTCTCACTTTAGTGGTCAACAGCTGATGAAGATGGGTGAGTTTCAAACCTATCATTGTCGCAGAACAGTGTAATTTATGTGCATGCTAGCTGATGGCTGACAGACTATGGGTGAAAACACTGAAGGACATTCAAATGCTGTAAGGTTCTAGTCCTAAACATAACAGTTGTGAGATTTATTTATGCACAAATGCAACCATCAAATGCAAAATATTTTCTTCCTGTTGAATGGATAGTTACTTGCAGATTGTAGGTGTCTGTACATAGTTTAAATAGTATATATTAATGCAACTGGTATTTTATCAGGTGTCAAATAACTCCACATACATATACAAGGAAAATGCTTGAATTTAAATATCGACTTGAAATATATATAATTAAGCATTATTGTAAAAAAGAAGCAGATTTCTACCATACCATATTTGTAATCTGAGCTAAAGGAGTGGATTTTACAATATAACACATTCACAATCCTTTAAAATACAGTGAAATTGGAGAGATATTATATTAAATGTATCTCTGTCTCTAAATAATATTAAATATGTAAGGAGCAATTATATAAATAACATTTACCAGTATCCATTTCATAGTGACAGCTGAGGACAACAGTTGTACCTCTAAACAAGTGAAACAAATTGCCTCCATTGTAATATTTACTACAATTTATGAGCAACTTTAAAATGAGTTGGGACTGGTGGTACTTTACACTAATAGCAACAATAACAACAAGCAAACAAAAATAATCAAAAGTACCAGCAAATTTAAGCATGATGTAACTTTGAACAATTCACATTTGACCTTTCACACCAGCAATAATATAAGTACACAGTGATATGGAAGCTCAGGGGTTGATTTAGAAGGGATTCAGGGTGGGATGGGGAGGGGTTAGTCATTCAAACCTATTTAACATAGTCATATTTTCACTGAAGAACACAGCAAAATTGTTATTTTTACTAAAATGAACCATCTTTTCTCAAAATTTAACCCATGTAGAAATAAATCATGGATCCAGCCATATTGCTGATAATGTGGGAAAGAAAACTGAAATGGCAATACATGCTAGCCTTGATTGTTCTGCAGCATGGTGTGCATAGATTGACAAATGTTGCTGTGTATTTGCAATATCTATGATATAGCTGCCAATTTGCTGTCACATACGTGTGTTTCATAGCTAAGTTAAAACTATTTCTGCTGCAGATATATCAATAAACTATAACACAAGAAATTTAATATATATATATATATATATATATATATATATATATATATATATATATATATATATACACACACACACACACACATCCTCCCACCCCCAATGGTATGGTAAGTGGATATTAGATCCCTAAAATAATCCAGGTTTCCCAATGCAAATAAAAAATACCAATAAAAATCTTTCTAACACAAAAGACATAGCTTAACAGCTTTAGAGCCATTTCTGCAACTCTGCTGAAGACATAAAAATAAATGGCCAAATACTAAAGTATGTAAAATTGGAAGACTTTGTTGGCTCCAAACTTCAGAGCAACCAAAATAACTGGAATAAGTAATGAAGATGTAATGCAGTATTAAAACAAATAACATTGAAAAGGCACTGAGAGACATGGGAAAGAACATAATCTGCTAAAATTAAGTATCAATATAATTTACAATAGTTTGTCACAGCATTATCTGTTGCTTTTCTACTTGTACAATTTGACAGTGGACGCATCATCATACTCCTGTGGTATAGTTCCTTGAGTTCACACTGACCAAATGTTCAGTCAGTTTCTGTCCCATGTGCAAGCCTCCAGCTTTGCAGACTTCTGCTATAGTATCAGTTCCTGGTACTTTGTCATTTGACCACAGGTTGATTGCTTTCTCAGGTTTAGTTAGCACTGAAGGATCAACAAGAGACTGATTTTCACTTGGGACATTTGATCAATTGCTTCCTAAATAACAGATGATTATTGATTGACGTTGAAGTGTTCTACCCATTTTTGTAGTATTTTTTCTTTGTCAGTGATCAGTGTGGCACAATCATTACTCAGTAATTAAGATGTTGCTGATGGATGGCCTAAGGATTGTCTTCAAAGCACCATGTAAGTTCTTCATGTTATTCCTGTCTTCACAGGACTGAATCTCATATGCCTTGTATACAACTATGTCTAACAACTCTCTGAGTTTGCATAGGATAGTCCTCTTTATGCTATCGATGGCTGCTTTATTAAATAAGGAAGTGTTGTATTCTAAACAAGCCTTTCAGAGCTGATATTTCTCATTCAGTAGTCTCCATTTGGCAGCATCATTCTTGTCAAACCAATCTTGATATTTACATGTGGTGGAACTGAGGGCTTTGGATGCAGCTGAGTATAAAGAGTCTCGGAAGTATTTCCCAATGTCCTTGGAGTTTGCATCAATTGTTTCTAATTGGTTGCAGTTCTTCAAAAAATGTCTTTTTCATGTTCTCCTGTTTCAATTATAAGATATTTAGCTTTTTGGTGCTTTTTGCCTTCTGGTCATTCTAGCATTTTGCACTTCTTATGGACTTCATCATTTTGACGTCCTGCCTGTCTCTTCTCCTGACAATGCCAGTGAGATGCCAGTGACTGAAGCATGGGTGAATCTAAGATTTCTTACTGCAGTTTGGTAATACTGTTGGTAATAAGGATAATCAGCATATATTTCAACAGTAGTAAGAGTCTGTTGTTGCATTTGCCAGACATTTTTGTTGATGATGCCTGGTCATGTCTAGTGATCTGTGTCAACTCTTGTTTTTACGTCTGCATGGATGATAAGCTGGTCTGCTTTTGGTCCTTCTGCAATAAGAGACTCTAGGTCTTCATAATTAATATGTGTCCTTATCTCATCTATGTTGGTCATGGTGGGTGAATAGTCGATGATGATAGTTGTATATCTTGTTAGTCTGTCATTCATGCCCTTTGGGAGATTTGTAAGCTTGCTGACTAACTGTGATTTGATGGCAAACCCAACACCAGCTTCACATCGCTCGTTTACTTCAACCACTCCAGAAGGCATAACCAGTTCCTATTTGGGTGAATTGTCCTTTCTCAGCTAGGTGAGTTTCACTCATGTCCACTATCTGGATGTTGAATCTAGTCAGTTCTCTACTACCTAGGGTTGTTCTTCTGCTCTATCTGCTGAGGTACTGTACATTAGTGTGTGCACATTCCAGGCATTGATGGTGAGTGGCATCACCTTTGTTTTCTTGTTCAATATTCGACCACTAAAGTGGGATCTGAATCTGCCACAGTATGCTGACCGGGGTTGAGGTGAAGTAGGCAATGTTTTGGACACCTTTTCTAGCCCCTTTCTCATTCTACAGAAAAGAGCAGTGTGATCCAAATTAACCTGCTTAGTCACCCAGGGGGCAGCAGCATTTGACTTCCACTGCTGTTTTGGTCCCATGAAAAGTGACAAAATGCTCTGAGTCATCTGTGTGCAGGTCTGCAGCTACAGCTCCCAATGTACCCACACCTGCTGCTTTGCTACTTGTCCATTGCCACAGGACTTGAAGATATATGGTGGTAGGGGTGGGAGATGATGTCATGGCTTGCACTTTGAGTTTGAACTTTAAGTGAGGGAAAGCTGTGCAGTCACCTTGCTCTCTCAACCAGCTTTGTCTGAATCCAACTGTATTACAATGTTGAGATATCTGGAGACAAGTTCAGATGCAGTAGATAGCTATCAGGTCCTACTGAACCTGAACTGATGCCCTGTGCTGTCCACACAGCTCTTGCCATCTCTCTTTACAGCTTGGGAGACGGAGGGAATAAGCATATCTGTTCAGTCACCTGATCAACCAAGGTAGACTTTCGAGAGGAAGACAGGTATTGCTTTCCTCTTGGGGTCATCAACAATAGCCTGACCTGATCCTGGTCATTAGTGAAGATCATATACACTTACTGTTTTTTGATACACGTCTATCAATAGTGACAACCAGCATGATGAAGTATTTGTCTACTCTGAAGATGTGTGAAAATCAAAAATGAAATATCAGAAATAAAGTAATAAAAAAGCCAAGTACGTTACTTAATTGGGAATGAACTTCTGTCCGATTTACAAATTTGTTCTCTATTTTGCTTTTAATAACACACACACACACACACACACTTACTTTTGCTGTGCAACCTGAAGGGCTGTCTGCCTTTTGTTTTGTTTATGCTAATTTCCCCCAATGCACTTCTTATTTGAATTTTACAGAACATGAACTTGCTAAGGCTAATATAAAAGATGGAAATGGTGAGTGATATGCTCATGAAAATTAACTCTTGCCTCCCTCCACTACATGTGATGAAGATGGGTCAAAAGTAGAAAAAAGTGCAACATGCATATCTTCTGATAATGAGTGTAATATGTACTGAGCTTCAATGCAATCCACTACAAACTGCAATTCACAAAATTCTGTCATTTCTAAATAGAAAAAGGGCCAAACTCTTATGCAGTAAGATTTATCATTATGGACATTGTTTGATGATGACCATAATATGTACCAAGTTTCAAACAGATTCATAATAACCTGAAATACAAGTTTTGTGAACAAGATTTTGTCCTACCCTGTATTCAGCAGTAGGATATAACGGGAAAACAACTCGAACAAAAATTGCCAGGCAACATGATTTGTTGATATGTACATCTTCCAATGATGATGTACGAAGTTTTATGATGATCTAATGAAAACCATGAGACTAATTGTGTTTGCAAAAGTAAGTCATATGTATGTCAAGCTCCAAGTAAAAAAGAGGAAAACCTCAAACAATAGTGACAGGATCACTGTGTTTACTTGATATGCAAGTGTTTTGATGATGATCATAACTTTTTACAAGTCTGATGGTGATCCAATGAAATCTGAGACTTACTGTGTTCAGAAAACTAGGCTTTACACTGCATTCAGCTGCAAGTCAACGTGGGCAATAACTCTTATAAAAGGCACATGAACACAGTAATCTGATGATATCCCCATCTTCCAGAGATGACCATCCTATTTCACAGTAATCCATCAAAATCTGTGGGCCTTGTTGCACTAATGATATTATGAAATGACTGCATTAAGCTACAACAAAATAAGAACCAATAAATGAGCAAGTAAAGTGATTTGTCAATATGTACATCTTCAGGTGATAATTATAATATTTACCAAGGGTCAAGACAATCCATCAAAATCTTTGGGACTAGTTGTGTTCAGAAGATTGTGACAAACTGTTATAATAAAAAATGGGCAATAATCTAGAAAAGTATGTTTAAGTCAGGTGATTTGAAAAAGTGATCATGTAATGACCATAAAATTTGCCAACTTTCATTACAATTCACCAACAACTGTGGGAATTGTTACACTTACAAGGTTTGTTAGGTGGAGATGACAATTAGTGTGTACCACTGTCTTGAAAGTATGTACAACATAAAATATTCGTGTCTTAGGGGGCTTAATTTTTCCCCAAAAGCTTCAAAGCATTGACTTTTACTAAGCCACATATATAACTAACAAATATAATTTTATTACATATGAAATAAGAACACACCTTTGGTATCATTCCATACAGTTGTGATGCTAGCTTGATTCCTGCATTTGACAGACACATAATATGTTGCATTATGCTCCAGAATTCCACTAAGATTGGAATTTATCCCAACTGGATTCGTGCCTGTAGAGATGAATGACTGTAGTTCACTGCCCCCAGGCGTGGTTCCTATTGCCCAGTGGTATTCCTACAATTATTTATACAAATATAATTGAAGAGGAATTTGTAGGAAATCATACAATAATGTATATTCATTTTCAAAGAATACAGGAAGAAAGCTACTCAGTACAGACTCAAACATTTCAAGTCATCTTCCTATGATCTGTTTTCAGCAATTAATTATGCCTGCAAAATATCTCTCCTCATTACAAAATGTGCATATGTAAAATATATTTGGACATTTTCAGCATAAAATTCAATGCATTTGTGGTCCATATACATTGTATATAACAAATACATTCTTTAGAAAGCACCATTTCTAGAAAACATACAGTTATGATCTCTTTCTTCCAATTTGTTAAGTTTATGCAGATATTAGTGGTAAATCTAAAGCTATTTTATCCTCATTAATTATTAAATACAAGGTAGAATTAATGAATTTATTATTAGGTTTACAAAACAGAGACACATTTAATAAGTGACATTTATATAGGGGGTAAAAATAATAAAAATCTACTGGCTGCACCCATTGCTAGACCTAGTGCTTGACAACTTGATTGGGAAACATATAAACTAGTCAACAAGTTAAACTATTCATTTCATAGGCTTTGAAATTCCCTATTGGCAGGGTTAATTGGTATGGTATATGAATCCAAAGATATGTAAATCTGAAGGTATGTCACTCTAGAGCTTGAATAATTATGGGAAATTTCAGTATGATGTAACATAGTACATCATCCTACAATGATAGTACTATTCATAGAATATCTGAACTTTTATGACCACAGGCTCACTTTACAAAATTACTGAAATTACAAGAATCTGCTGAGGCAATCAATATAAACTTACATGCATCTACAGGCAGTGATCTGTCTAGTGGTTGCTCTAATCTTATTCACTAAAAATACAGACTTAAAAAGATTGCCATAATTCAGATACTACAGCAAAATCTATCACAAGTTAGTTAAACATTTGAGTTGTATTTATTGATTACATTCACCATAGTTTGCTTATTAAAGTTACCATCAACTAATGCAGGGATGGGAAAATAGCAGACATGAATAGATATGATAAATTGAAACCAATATCTCTTCCACTCTGACATCTCCAAAGTTAGCATTTATCTTTTATATTTTTTGGCTTATTCAACTTTAACTGACCTCTATATCACTCTGGTTATCCCGACATTGCCAGACAGACTTTATGGTGTCATTTGAACTCTGAAAGTGGGTGGGTGTAAACTCTCCCTGTCTGACATCAATATACATCATGACATCAGGATCAAAGATTGGTGGAGTCAGATCAACATAAAACCCATTGGAAGATGCTGTTGCTGTGGCTCCAGATCCAAGTACAGCTCGTACTGTGAAGGTAAAAGTTTATTCAGGAACATGAATGGTTTGGAGCTAAACGTATCGTGTCTGAATATATTCAAGGAACATGAATATTCTGGAGCTAAATAAAACTGTGCCTGAAAATTGTACCTAAATACAAAACTTAAATGGACATATGAACTGATCAATGTATGGAGAGTTGGCCCAAGGTACTATATTTATAGTCAGTCATAAAAAAACTTTTAAAACTGTAAAGTTAACTTTGGTGTGATCACTGAAAGAAAAACTAAAATATAATACAAACAGTGAATGTATCACATTTGTGACTAATGTGCATCAGTTTTGGGGATATCAAAAGAAATTTTAGTTCTATCAAACTCTGTCTCAGCAAAATTGCAAGACAAATAAACTCCGCTGCCACTTCTGGATACCTGAAACTTGCTACTGCATTAGAGCAAACAAATACAAAAAATGCTTGTGGAAAATAAGAATTATATTACTTTTATTTATTCATATTTTGGGGAGTTGTGGGGTAAAAATGAACATCTTAAAAATATGTAAATGAAATTGCAAGAGGAACATACTAATAAGGTTTTTTAAATGGCTGATGAAAATGTTAAATATTGTACTTTTACTGGTAGAACTGCACATCTTTATAATGTGTTTGACATTGTAGGTGGAAACACTTGGGTTCCTTTACTGAATAAAAGAACCAAAAATGATCCAAGAGTGTCACATCTTCATTTTTTTTGCATTGATTTCTATTCGGCATTATAGTGGTTCACATGAGAATAAATATCTATTAATTTGGTATACAACATAGTTTATTACTGCAATGTTTCTACAATGTTTGATAAAAACAAACATAGTATTTTGTTTCCTTTTAGATGTCAAGAATTAGGTTTATGCTAAGGACAGCTACTTAAGCCATAAAATATACAAAGTAGTGAACATCATAAGGAACAATTCTACAGCTTGTTTTATCAAATACTGCTCAATAGTTACCAAGAAATAAAAACTGTAATTTTGTTACAGACAGATGCAGAATCATGTTACCATTAGGACAGGTGGGCTGGAAAACTTGGTTTCCAGGCATCTCTTTTTGTGTTGCAGTTGAGATAAGACATTTTTGTTGCAATCTAACTTTATCCATCTTTGCTAGTCAAGGTTTTGATATGTTAAGCCTATCTACACCTTGGCGGATCGAGCAGATATTTTAGTACTTTGTCCAAGTGACATCTATTGGATTTCATGAGTTGCCTCCCTTAGTATGTAATGCCGACTAACCAATAGCATGTAACAACTATGGTTATCCAGTAGAGATAAGAGATTTTTTGTTGTAATCTAACTTTATTCATCTTTGCTAGCTATGGTTCTAATACGTTAACCCTATCTACACTTTGGCAGATCGAGCAGATAATTTTGTGCTTTGTCCTAGTGACATCTATTGGATTTCATGAGTTGCCTCTCTTAGAATGTAATGCCAACTAACCAATAATATGTCACAGCAGTACATTGTATATCGGCCGAAAAAGGTGGAGGGAATTGACTTCAAAAGGATACTTTCTAAGTTTAACATTGAAAGTATGATTATGTACCAAAGAAAAACCATTACATGTGTATTTGAGTGAAAGACATTTGCACAAACATGGACCAGCAGCAGAAAATTGCTAATTTATGCGTCCATCCAAGTTATGCACTCACCTTGTCTCAATCATGTAGGAAGTGTTCAAATTTGAACAACATAATTTTGATTGGATGTGGTGGCTTGCTGCCACATCCAATGAAATTCACAGACCTGAAGCACAGAAATATCTGCTCAACCTGCCAGGGTGTAGTTATGGTTAATATATTGGAACCTCTGCTAGCAAAGATGAACTTTATCATGCAAGATTTGGAAGTCTACTCTATCATATACAATTAAGAAATTTAGATATTTAAAATTCTGTCTCTGTTTATGCGACTATCAGTTCTTGCAAAGGCTGTCTGCTACTCATGAATGTCATCAAATCAATGTATAAAAAGGACCAGTGTGGCATTTTTTCAATATATGGTTTTCATTTGTGCAAAGTTATATTCTTTTACTCACTGTCATTATTCCTCAATACACTGAGCAAGAAAAATGGCCAAACCATCAACCTTGATAATCATTAACGTTTTGAAATATTTTTATCACAATTTTCACTTTTACCCCAATGATAATAATAAAACATTGCAAATAAACCAAATAGTCAGTAAAGTTTAGAAAAAAAACATTTTATTTCATTTATTATTAGTATATGAGTATCATTTGAATATATTCAAATTCTTGCAACTATCAGATAGTGTTTGCCTAGTGTATGAAACTAGTGAGTCTAATGGATATAATGCTGATACATACCTCTGACCCAACCTCCCCATCCCCCACTGAAGCAAAACTCACTAATATTAACTTGAGTATGCAGTCAAGACACCAAAGTCAATCTCACAATTAGTAACAAATAATTTGGAAACATAAATATCAATAACATTGTTATTCACACATATCTTCTACCCTTTTGGAAATATCAACTGAATCAAATGTATCATACTAAAGTATAATTCCAATTAAAATTTCCTAAACTACACAAGCATTGTTTACCAGTAATATAATATACAGCTGGCACAATATCAGTCCCATTTTCAGTATCTACATTCACTTCTGGTTCAAGAAAGAGATCTTTCAAAGTGAAGTGCAGTAGTGTGTCAGTGTTGCCATCACAAGCAGGATCACACACATAATGGGAACATGTATCTGAGCAAGGAAAGCATGGGGACAATACCTGAAATAAATTAAGATACACCTTAAATAAATTTAGATGCACCTTTAATAAATTCAGTTAAATACATGTTAAGCCATTAGCATATAAAACAATGTATTATTGCTTTTTCTGCAAGTCTAGCAACATTTTGAAACATTTAATGAGTCTTAAATATCCCATAACATACGCTGAAAACTAATATTTATCAGTCATGAAATATGACAATATTTTGTTCAATAAACTGTTAAATCAGTTTAACGGCATGATTTACCTTAAATTAAGATACATCCGGCATCCTGTTCATATCATGTATGAAGCATACTGCATGTGTACAATATTGGAAACAGAAACAGATTTTTTATATGTTATACAAATAATGTAAAAATATGGAAACAGTGAAACCTGCCTTGAAAGACCACCTCTTCTGCCATAAAAAAGCAGTCTCTCAAGACATTCAGTCACTCATAGCAGGTTTGTGCTGGTTGACTAGTTCTCAATGTCAAAATTCAGGGTTTAAAAAGGAACAATACACATAAATGCTGTACATGAATTTTATTCTTTATTCATAGTTTTGTTGAAATATCATATTTATTCCATTCCAAGATCATTTGATATAGCAATCAAGATATACATTTATCATAAAACATTCACATTTATATCTGAAGATTCCAAGTCCATATATTAGGATATAAATTGCAAAATCAACTAAGAAATGTTCTTTTTTATGCTGCGCATGACTTGCACTGTAGTCGTTTGAGGTAAATAGTAATATATGTGTATATGAAGCAGCAAAGAATTAAATCAAAAAACAAAATTACTCCTTCAGAAACAAAATTAATTTATTTAAGATATAAAAGCCAATGACTAAATTCACTGATAACATAAAATATTAAATCTGAAACAATGGATGAAGCAAACTGCAATGCAGTGAACATATGAAAGCTTGGTTTGTGTGCTTTAATAACTGTAACATCAAAAAAAAGCAACAAACAACACAAACCTTCCACAATGACAATCAAATTTGGAAAGCAATAATCACTTATTAAAGGCAAAGACAAGAGCCTCATTCATCCTAGTGTTATATATATATATATATATATATATATATATATAATTTTTGTAATTTTTATTGATGACTATAAGTTGTTGTGACTGCCTCTATACACATGTATAGGTTCTATTTTATGATATTAAAGAATGTAAAATTGCATAGGATCTATATAAAAATTCTTATGTATGTGTTGACTGTTACTAACACAGGCAATAAAATTATTAGCAGATATGTTTACAAGTTCTGGATTTTCTGATTGGATAAGTTGGTCAGGTGGTATGTTAGACGAATTAAGTTAATTCCCATTGGATGGGTTCAATCATGTCAGTCCTTTTGCGATGTTGGAAATTTGCAATTTGTCACACTGGAGTAGTGATACATTGTAATATGCATGTTTTAACCTTTTCACCCTTATAAGTAGCTCAGACTGGGCAGTTTTCCAATTCATATTTCTTGTGTCCTTGTTGTAACATCAAGTCTGCAGATGTATTTAATGTTGTATTCAGATATTATTTGAGAGGAAAACATTTGTTTGGATTTTTCAGTGGAAATAGAAAGTGCTCATTGTACTATAATATAATATTGGAACTATTGTGAATTATTCAAAGGAGCTCTGGACAATGCCATTTTTACATGCCAGGACTGCTGGTGGACTAGTATATTCACGGATCTGAAATTTATATGAGCATTTCATTCTTTTGGACATAAATAGTATTTTTTTCAGGAATATTTTGGATTCAGTTCATAATACTGTAAGCACCTCTTAAAGTTTCATTCTATGACATTGATAATTACATTGTTTGTAAAGTTCTACAAAACCTGTTGGTTTTGCTTCTTTCTGTCACTTGGTTTATGACATAGAGCTGTAGCACTAAGTATTACAGATTGACATCTAAGGCAAATGACATACTTGAAAACTACAATGAAACCCTTTAAGAAGGTTTCTCATTATGACATTATCAGCATTGTGTGATTTTTCACAAAAGATAATGACACAATATGAACCTTGTAATTGACTATTATTTCCCTGACTTCACTCACTGAAGATAGAATAGTTAATCATAATGGGGATTTACATAACTTTGGCACTACAATGGCTGTTAGTGATGTGTACTTTAGTCTGGTTTATGGTCAGTAAGATATAATGTACCTACAAGACTTGTAGATTTAAACAAATTGGCAGACAGACTTTACTTTATTTGCTGCTGTTTCTTAAGTTGTCATGTTTTTCTGTGGATTAAATAAAGATCAGTGGAGTTAATCTCTGCTTTTGTGATGCTGATCTTTCACAGCATTGTCATTAAGCACTATCTGCACTTTGCCTGCAGACCTTCAATGTTACAAAGGATTAAAGGTCAGTGGTATTTATTTCTGGTTTTGTGATGTGGCTGTTCATAGCAGTATTACATTTGCCTAAATGTAGTGGTCACTGGGTGTGTTCTGCAAGGTGGTTGCTCAAACCAGTGCATTTATTAAATAAAACCAGTCCTAAATGATGACTGTAATCACAAATGACAGGTAATCACTCATAGAAGAGGTCATTAAAAACAGGTTTTACTGTATTATATATTAAAAACACAAAATCAAAACACTACAAAAATGTAACTAACCTCTCTAAAGTCAACAAAATCAGTAACTCCCATCTGGGTCCCAATGCCAGCTTCATATCTTATGACTGGATTAGTTCCTCCACGGAAAGGTTCTCCATAGCGACACAAAGCACCAACAATTGGTGGAAGAACGAGATCCCTAAATGAGGCCCTGACAGTCCATGTTTGGAATAAATCATCCACTGATGGCAGGAAATTGTCTTTATTCCATACATGTAGAAGTAGCCTTGTGTCAGTAGTAAACTGCGGAATTCCACACAACTGGCTGAGTGCCTGATCATCAGCATACACATATAGACACCATGAGACCTGCAATTGAATTTGTTACACTGACTGAGTTTATGTAAAAAAAAAAGAAAGACGTGTGGCATGTCTCTACAAGAGATATAAGATTATAAAAATATCTGAATACAAGATGAGTACTCAGCTTTGATGTACAGCAGGAAAAACATAAAGGATAAATTTAGATACTGATTCTGAATACTTTTTTCTGACCAAGTAAATGTTTAAAAATATATAAGATTGTTTTCTGCTAAGACAAATAACATTGCTTATTGGAAATGGATATAATTAATTTACTTCAAAATTGAAACAAACAAACATTATATAATATTTATGGCTGGAGATACAGTGAATGAATGCCAAACAATTTCCAAATGGTACTTTTACAACATGAGGAAACAAAACTGTATAGATAATTTTCACAGTTATAGATCAATTAAAAATTTTTCTTACCATAACTTCCTCTTTTACAGTAGAAAAAGATATCTTGTACTGATGAAATTCCTCAGCAGGATTAAATGGCAACATTGTCTTTATGGACATGGGATAGCTGGAGTCATTGTAAAATCGGCACCAGACAACTGAATATGGCTCAGATCCTATCAAGTTAAATAAATTGTGTTGGTTAGTTAGTTAAGCAGAAAAATGATGCTACATATATAAAACTGGCAAGATATCGATAATGACTTACAAAACAACTAATAAATTACTTAAGTTATGAATGCCTTGGTATATTAAAATATAACACACAAATTGTGCTAATTTAAATACTTTTATACAAATCTGAGAATGGCTGAAGATGATCCAGAGCAATATCTCTTTCAATATGGATTCCGAAAGGTAACAAATCAATATGACCTAGATATGATTCATATAAGTCAAATTTGCATCAAATTTAATTTCAATCAATTTGAATCTTTGATAATAAGGAAAATAAATACATTAGATACAGTCATGTTTATTTATGGTCACATACAAATATACTGACACTAGACAACCAATGCATAAAATAAGGCAAGGCAAAGCAAAGAATCCAACTGCAATAAATGCAACTCTTTAAATAAAGCACAGGGACTTTTACTCAAAATTAAATTCTTACAAATCACTTGCACTCTTGCAAAATCATGTGAAATTTGCATGAATATTTTTCTGGGACTTAAACCTGATTTGCACACTTCAAGTGAAGATTTAAAGTGCATCAAAAATATTTCAGGTGTGCCAACTATAAAATTTGTAACAATCTGGTTATTGGTTGTTCTGAAAATGTACTTGTTTACAATTGAGGAAAGTCCTTTTCAACATGGTTTTGACCATTTCCATTCATATTTTAAAGTGTTTTTAAAATATCATGGCACACAAACCTCTATTAATTTGGAATCCACATGCACTTTGTGTCACATGACTAGGGATACTGATATTGGTATTATTGAATTTCAACTATATAATGGCACACAAACCTGTATATATTTGGAATCCACATGCTCTTTGTGTCACATGACTGGGAATATTGATGTTGGTATAATTATACTTTAACTGCTGCTTGACTTTATCATCCACTTTTATCCATGGAACAGTGCTTCTTGTGTCTGCTGAAGTAGCAATAGAAGGGGTGGGTGCAACTGTGGTTTGGTTTTCTCCTGTCTGATGATAGGTTAGATTTGCATAATAGGCTGTTGTTGTCTCTAAGTATGATGAACAGTTGCATGTGCAGGTGTCAGTCTGAAAAGGATAAAACTGAATCTTGAAGAAGTTCGACACAAGGCTGGATCTTTTGAACAACATGCCATGGTGTTCTTGTATAGCATGCTATCTGTATTTCTTAATGTACATATTTTGCAAGCAAGATGAGTTGATAAGAAATTTCACATTGGTATAAAGACATGCACTCAGATTGACAAGAAAAATGCTTTCTATGTAAATCAATATAACAAACATAACCCACCAGGGTGAATTTGACCAGTGTATCTAACGATAATGTACTTGACATTTGTTCCTAAATATGCATTAGAAATATAAGGTACATGTGCCCATGAAAATGTCTGTCTGTCTATTTATATATGAATCATACATACAACAGGGGTGTTAAAGCAGCAGGAGCACACATCAGCAGTCCAGTCTGGTTCCTCTATGAAGTGGAAGGTATCTAGCAATGACATGTCTCCATCCAGAAAGAGGATTTCTGTAACTGCCTTGCCATAACCATCAGCAGCTCTAACTGATACCTAGGGCATAAGAAAATAAAAATCATTATTTTTATTCTAGTAATGTTTAAATACAAGTCACCTGACTCTACACGCAACAGTGTCTGAGAAAATTACCTAAATACAAATACATAAGTAGAATAGTCAGTATATTTTGATACATTTCTTTCTTTAACAATTAATAATTTGACATCAGAGCTCTTAATAGGAGGAGCATTTGCACATTTGATGCTAACAAATGACTAAAAGTGCATAAAGAAATTATTAACAATAAAACTTGAATCATGTTAGAATCTGTTGGTGCACTGATCCTGACATAAGAGCAGTCTGTCTTATACTAGCACATCCAATCAATATAAACACTGCTATCAACACAAGTTGGGATATTCTCAACATGTTTGAAATGTTAGTATTTGATCATTGTGAGACCATTCATATAACCAAGACATATGATCAAATGAATCTTAAATTAATTTAGGCTGCAAAGCTGTTTGAGGTACTCTTGATGATTACAATTCAGTCTGTTATTGTTTTATTTTTGCAGTGTTCACACAATAGCACATCAATTTAAAAAAAACCATAATTAGTTCTCAACCAAGAGTTCAGGATATAATTTGTTTTTACAAATTTGGCAGTGTCCTGGAATACTTCATTAGATCTTTAAAAATGGTGCAAGGATTTAAGCAATTTCAAAGTTACTTGCTGCTGGAAAAGCCATAGTTATGTCATACTACTAACTAATACAGGGAAGGCAATTATACAATTGAGATGGAAAAAGATTTGGAATAAGATTTAAAACTGTCAGTGTCTGTACCTACAACATGATACACAATGGCAGTATGGCCAGTTTATAAACCATGAATCTGTAAAATTCATTTTTTATGAATGGGTATCAATCTTCATTGTTTTCTGTGTCTGTTGAACCAGGAGTTTTGAACCAAAAGTGTCTGAGAGAATAATATAAACCCTAAACTGGCAAGAAAGAACTTAACATAAAGAAACGTACAAATGTATTAACCATTAAATATAGGTAAAAGTCACCTAATTTTCACTGATGTTTGTAGAACTCCCCATGTAATGTTTACATACAAGTCATGTGACTTTACAAGCAATAGGGTCTACGAAAATTACCCAAATGCAAACCCCAATCTTAGTGCTGATCCCAAATGGAAGGAGGAGTGTACAAACACTATTCTATGACTGTTTAATGGCATATCAACCCCTAGTACTCAGGCCATTAGAATAATGCCATATCAACCCATAGTACTGAGACAATTAGAATAATGGCATATCAACCCATAGTACCAAGGCCATCAGAATAATGCCATATCAACCCATAGTACTGACGCCATCAGAATAATGTGCATATCAACCTACGGTACTGAGGCAATCAGAATAATGTGCGTATCAACCCATAGTAATGAGGCCATTAGAATAATGGCATATCAACCCATAGTACTGAGGCCATCAGAATAATGGCATATCAACCCATAGTACTGAGTCCATCAGAATAATGTGCATATCAACATATAGTACTGAGGCAATTAGAATAATAGCATATCATCCCATAGTACTAAGGCCATTGGAATAATGTGCATATCAACCTACAGTACAGAGGCAATCAGAATAATGTGCATATCAACCCATAATACTGAGAAAATAAGAATAATGGCATATCATCCCCATATTACTGAGGCAATCAGAAAATGTGCATATCAACCCATAGTAATAGAGACAATTAGCATATCAACCCATACTACTGAGGCCATCAGAATAATGGCATATCAACCCATAGCACTGAAGCCATCAGAATAATGTGCATATCAACTTATAGTACTGAGGCAATTAGAATACTGGCATATCAACCCATAGTACTGATGCCATTAGAATACTGGCATATCAACCCATAGTACTGAGGCAATTAGAATACTGCCATGTCAACTCATAGTACTGATGCCATTAGAATACTGGCATATCAACCCTTAGTACTGAGGCAATTAAAACAGTGCCATATCAACCCATAGTACTGAGGCACTTAGAATACTGGCATATCAAATCATAGTATTGAGGCAATTAGAATATGTGCATATCAATCCATAGTATTGAAGTAATTAGAATACTGGCATATCAACCCATAGTACTGAGGCAATTAGAATATATGCATATCAACCCATAGTATTGAGGCAATTAGAATAATGTGCATATCAACCTATTGTATTGAGGCAATCAGAATATGTGCATATCAACCCATAGTATTGAGGCAATCAGAATACTGGCATATCAACTCATAGTACTGAGGCAATCAGAATATGTGCATATCAACCTATAGTACTTAGGCAATTAGAATACTGGCATATCAACTCATAGTACTGAGGCAATTAGAATACTGGCACATCAACCCATAGTACTGAGGCAATCAGAATATGTACATATCAACCCATAGTATTGAGGCAATTAGAATAATGTGCATATCAACTTGTAGTACTTAGGCAATTAGAATACTGGCATATCAACTCATAGTACTGAGGCAATTAGAATACTGGCATATCAACCCATCGTACTGAGGCAATCAGAATATGTGCATATCAACCCATAGTATTGAGGCAATTAGAATAATGTGCATATCAACCTATAGTACTTAGGCAATTAGAATACTGGCATATCAACTCATAGTACTGAGGCAATTAGAATACTAGCATATTAACCCATAGTATTGAGGCAATTAGAATAATGTGCCATACCCAGAGATACACCTAGGCAGATGACCTAAGACTTGAACCCATGACCTTTGGTGTGTGAGGCCAACACGCTAACCAGTGAGCCACTATCTTTCCCCAAACAGATGGACTTCATGACAGACATTATCAACCCATAAACAGAAACTGCTTTGCAATCCAGCTCAGAATCTGATAGCAACTTATATGTATATATAAGGTTCAATAGCATGTCAGCACAATACTGGTTATAGGATGCTGATTAAAATTTAAATTAAAAAAATAAAAGATCAGGAATTTCTAAGAATTTTCTGACAGACTATTTAAAACTATATGCACTCCTCTCAAATAGGGTAGCCTTCTTCTTACAGTTCATAGTTCAAAGACTAGAAAGATGCAAGACTTTCTTTTAGATTAAATCTTCTTACAGTTCATAGTTCAAAGACTAGAGAGATGCAAGACTTACTTTATGTTAAATCTTCTGACAATTGATTGTTCACAGACTAAAAAGATGCAAGACTTTCGTTTAGATTAAATCTTCTTACAGTTCATAGTTCACAGACTAGAAAGATGCAAGACTTCCTTTAGGATTAAATGTTCTTGTCATTTATTTAACCATCTAGAAGTGTTTTTCTCTCATAGAGATTATTTTAATGCAGCAGATTTTAAAGGACATCAAATAGTTCATGCCAAAATGTATCATATGAAATAAATTTCATGTTAAGATTATGAATCTGTTTGAAATACCAATTTTTAAGAACAGAAAGGGATATTAGAGAAAAATCAACTAAGCCTTCTGCAAAAAGGCACAAGAATCTATTGAAAATTTGTTCACTTATCTTCATGTTTATCTGCTCTACACATTCATACCTCATAATCCCCACCATTCTCCATATCAGCTGATATAAAGTAACCACCGGAAAACATGTGTTCCGACTTAGTGTCTCTGGCTAGTTTGATTGTCAATTTATCAGTGAGGTTATTGATGAGAATATTGGCCTCTCTGTACTGTATGTTCCAATCTATTCCGCTCTTGTCTCTGAATCCATATAGATTTAGAGCTTTCCAAGTCATTTTGTCTTTGAAAGATGTATGTCTGCTTGGACAGGATGGACCATTGGGATTTTGCAGTTGTAACAGTGTACCTGTGGAAAAGATGAAAATAGCTGATGAAATTTAAGAGATACATAATTACTCAGAACCCAAATCGAGAGTTTCTAAACTATTATATATCAACATTTACCTATCTGTCATAAGCATGCATGTGTTGACGTAGTTGCTGTGTGAATTAAAAATGTCACAGAGTGCTACAAATAGGCTGATACATATGTTGAATAAATTAGAAAAATCATTAGATGAAGGACTAAAATATATTCATAATGAACATCCATTATCCAAATAGAACTGAATACTTATGGTAAATATGGGTTCTCTAAATCCAAAGTCTTGCATGTGAATGCTGTTATAATTAAGAAGTTTTCTGCTTATAAGCACTGGGGACAGGCTAGAATATCAGGGTAGATACTTTAGGTGTAAAGTACAAAAGATTCATTTGAATACAGAGCCAATGTAGAAGATGTATGACTTTCAAGAAATATTTAACATGGGGCTTTAATGGAGGATCTCAAATGGGTAATGATTTAATATTGAATTTATGAAACAAGTTTCATAAATTTAATATTAAATTTTTACCCATTTGAGAATCTTTTTATCACATAGATTTTATTCCAGTGAAAATTATTTAGACAGAAAGAAGAACAAATAATTTTGTTCATTCTGACAGATACTGCACCTTTCATTTGTTGTGCGGAAAAATGCCCCAAACAAAGCTGAACTAGTATTAACATTTAAAAGTAGATTATACTTTTTTTTTTTACAAATTGTAAGTCAAAGAACAGCGTCCAAATAAACAGAACATTTTACACAGACAAAATCATGTTTCAACACAGAATGTCCAATGAGCATGATGTTGCATTGTTTGATGCAGTACCCACTAGAATGCAGTAGATGATCCATGTTTACATAACCTAACATGTCACTTTCACAACTAAACATTACATTGTTGCAATATTCATTTGAAAGAAGGCTTACTGGATGCAGAAATTTCCATATTTACTGCAATGTATTTGTGACCGGATATTTGCAGTACTTGACTTGTGACAGCAGACTACAGAATATGTAAACAAATTTCATTTTGAGTCAGAACTGCATCACATATTTACAGCGTAAATATGCAGTGGTTGAATAAACTTCTGTCAGTTTGGAGACCAGTTTATGTCCACATTCTTCTGTGAACAGAGGTGACTTTATTTACTTCTGTCCATTAAAATTTAACCATGCTTGTATATAGGGTGGATTCTATGCTAGAGGTTTACTGCCCTACTTCCACCTTCACCCCACACACCTGCTATCAACTGAGCAATACCCTGAGTTTTACTTGTCATTGTTGTTGTTGTTCTTGTTTTGAGGTTTTAGCCATTTTTCATGTTATGATATGTTATACATGATATAACAAGCCCTGTGGTTGTAAATTGGCCATATTCAGACAAGCGAGACCATTTTATCCCTAATTCCATTCATAACTCAAATCAAAAAACAGCCACAAAAATGTTTATTGAAAACAAAAAATTCCAGAAGGTAGGGTTAAAAAAGTTTCCCTCATGATTGCAGCCAATCAGAAAAGAGAATACTGCACAATAATTTCATGGGCTTATTTGGACCAATTAGAATCACATAATGTGATATGTTCACATGTTATAATATCAAAAATATTAAACTGCACACACTGTAGGCAAAGTGTATCGACTATGTGATAAACAGTGTTATGGGAAACAATGAATTCATTTCCACCAGAAGAGTGATACCTGTGCATTTGTCAGTAACAGGCTGTACTGGCAGTGACAGGCATAAAAAATAAAACTGGAAAAGTGTGTATATTTAAGAAACAGCAGGCCACACATTATAAAGCATTCAAGTCATCTGCTTAATGGCAAAAATATTTTTCAACTATACAGTGTTACCCAGCTATAACACAGAAGTTGAGAGCCATAGAACCTGACCGTGTTATAGACTGAACCATGTTATAAGCAACCAGGTCAGTTAGCTTAAGAAAATGATGCGTGTACCCCAAAAATATTGCAGGAGGGGGGAGATAATAAATGCGGGGACAAAAATATGTGCTTCAATGGCACAGTTACCCTCTTAAATCGATGCATGTTAAATGAGAAATACAACTGTAGTGAAAACAGAGAAAATTTTACTTTATTCAGAGAACCATGCATTGGTACATATACGTGTATACTGTTTATATATACTTGTCTAATGTATAGCATGAATAGTATCAACAATGTGTACTCACCCGCGAATCTCATCACATACATTGAATCCACAATACAAGTAACTCCATCAAAAATATGCACACACACAGATTTAAAATATTCAATAATTTTGTCACAGGTCATATAGGTCTGAATTCAGTGGAAAATATAGCACAATCACGTAACAAATGATGAAGCACATTTACTTTTCAGTACGTCCCAAGTCGGTAAAAGTTAGTTTGCATTTTAAGCTGCCATTGGTAGCATTCATAAACATAAACATTTTTGCTGCAAAAAGGAAATTTTCATGGCACAGTAAACGTGTTCCAGTTATGATGGAAAATGAAACAATCCATCAGATTCCATTGCTTTTATTTAAGTTTGGTACTGACTTCCTTTGAAGAAAGATTCTTTGTTTTTATTGAAGATTGTGGTTGGCTTTCTTTGATGAAGTGTGCATGCATTATTGAAGTCACTTCTAAAGGACAGCTTTGGAGAACCAAACAAATGCCCGTTTCTTATTGTGGCGGCAATATCAAATAATTGTATTGCATGATTGAGACTGAGGATTTTTTTCATTTGCTTAGTATGTTTTCATAACAATTGGTGCTTCAAAGGTAATCTGTGTTCTTTTAAATTTCAGCAAACTATCTGGTACATTTTTAAAAAAGGAATTGGCTGTCATTTGGTCGATTGTAGTTACTGTTTCTCCCTGCCTATTGAATAGACCAACAAGCAAGATCTTGTTTTGTTTTTTTTTGTATTTTGTTTACATTTGTGGTAGCGGTGTGATGCTGCCTTGCACGCATGCATCAGAAATTTAAAAAGGGCCCATGGATGATAGATACACAGGTGTTCTGGTCTGATGACAGGGATTACTACAGAAAATGTGAGTGTTCTGAAGGATTTAATTCTGAGTGAAAAGAAGAGGAATTTTACTTACCATCCACATATAAATGTCAGTCTATGTAAATATATTAATCACTAGTAGCGGCTAAAAATCCAATGAAAGATAGATTATGAGATAATGCCTCGACTGGTTGATCTCCGCAACCAGAAATGTCAACCAAGAAAAAGTGGATATCTCACAGCATACAGTACTCATGCTTGATATCAACATAAGCGGATTTTGATAAAACAATGCACTGTTAAGATGGTTTGTCAATATGGACAAAGAATTTGTTCACGTAACAATAGATAAATTTCAGTGCGTTTTATATTAAGTTTGCGGCTTCCTTTCATGGGGCCTCTGAATTTCTCCAGTTCAAACCAATGGTTGCATATACAAGTTTAAACAGCCAACAAAAAAATAATTGCCAGATGGTATATTCTGCCACCAATAAGGGAAAATAAATCACAATTTGCGACATTGGTGAAGCCCTGTGCAATCCATGAATAAACCTTTTACATGTTACTTTTCGTACTTTTAAGAAGAAAAAAATATTTTTTCGGGTACAAGAAAAATACATATAAAATTTCAGAAGCCACGCCATGATCAACTTATATTATTCATATGCGATCTCTTCCCCAAAATGATATTAAACTTTTTACATTTTTTTCATACTTTTAAGAAATAATTTTTTTTTGTACAAGAAAATACATGTATATGAAATTTCAGGAGCCATGCCATGACAGTGTTATATCCAAATTTGTGTTATAACAGAGCGTGCTATAGCAGGGTCACACTATACCATTATTTGGCACATTAAATAGCCATGTTTTTACCTTTTTTTTTCTTTATATTTAACTTTAACCTGTCTCAAGTGATACGTTGTATGCATGTCTGAGGGATATTAATGAACAATTATGGCTGCATGCATTGTGCTTTTTTGCTTTTAATGACTTCTGACCTTACCATTAACTTCCATGTCTGAACCCCACCAAACAACATCTTTCATGAAGTCTGCTCCCTCCCCAACATTTCCTGGTCTGGGTTCTGAGCTATCATATAATACTGGTGTTGCTATTATGCTGATGGACAAGCCGGCTTTATTCACAACAGTCAGTTTGATGACATAAGGTACTGAGTGCTAATTTAAGGACAAAAATCAACATTGTTACCATTGTCCAGACATTGTATTCCTATAAAAACTGCTTTAAATCATAGTCAATCAATGTACTTTATTCATACACAGATTCAAATATAATGAGATAATTACCTTTACAACAGCATGTGTTATCATAAAACATTGTGTTGAGTCAAAGATGACTAAAGTACAACAAAACTTACTACTATGTACTTATTCATCAAGTAGAATTCAATTAAACACTGAATATTGCCGAATCTAATATGAAGGAGTGTAGATAACACTGATATTGCAAATTTAACATCTTTTAAGAAGTTGCAATACATATACACTACAAGTATTTCACATTGTAAAAAGGACAAAATTTAAATTGAGCATGAATTAGTTTGAGTTCACCATTTTAACAATTCAAATCACTGTAACAAATAATTCAACTTGTACATACTGTGAGATTCAGCTCAACAAAAGCATAATCAGTATAGTCAGAAGACAGCTTTATTTCTGGAATAAGTAGACTCTGTGTTGATGTTTGTTTGTCACAGGTTGAGTTCTGCCATAGAGAAATTTCATAATGGTCTATGGATGATTCCATATCATCAAATCCCTGCCAATATGCATGGATACTGCTGTTGCTCATTGTGTAGGACACAGACTGAAATATTGGAGAAGAATTATACCCATGGTATGATACTAATTTATTACTGCAGTTGTATATTATTACCTGAGGCTGGCTTGATGATAAATCACTCATACTTTCAAAGAGTCTAAATTTTAGATTTAATAACTTCACATCCTTGAAAGTGCTTTTATGTCTTCCACACCAAAAAAATATAAAACTTAATTTTGCTTTGTTAAATATCATGGAACATTTTATAGAGTATGTCTTTAATGTACATGACCAATATTGTGGATGAGAGAATAGGATTTACCATTTTAGGCCTGTAAAGTTATTTTTGTACTTGATTATAAATAATATAGAACCTGTCTTGAAAGACCACCCCTTCTGCCAAAAAATATTGTTCTCTCAAGACAAATTGTTTCTCAGAACAGGTGGTCTATCAAGACAGGTTTTACTGTATTCTGCAAGACTGTTAATATACATAACTAATCATTTCATTTTTAACATAAACAGTATGCCTTGATGTCTAAAACAGCTTGTTTTGTAGAAAAGATTTCCATTCAGTGTTTGACTTGAATATTTGTCTTAGCTGATTCAATGCTTAATCCTACTTCTTCTATGCATGGATGAAAAGTTTTTGATAGAGATATTTTATTTGATACACTACCATATCATAGTAGGGTCCTGATCGAATCTTGCCGATTGTTGGAGGTGTAACATCTATTGTAACTCGATGGACTGTCATGTTACATTCTCCTGCTTTGTCAGCACCTGGAAGAATTTAAAAAGTTGGTTTTCCAAATTCTCTGATGTTAACATAGTTTTCAGTCTACTTTTGAGTTTCCAAGATAGTTTCTTTCTGGCTCTAGTGTGCCTATTCAAGCAGCGAGAATAAGTCTGTCAGTACAGAATTTGGTCAATTTGAAACCACATACACAAAATGTTTCACATTGTCAGTGACTCCAGCATTGCAAACTCCAAAACTCTATCACATCTACCTAATTTGTCTTGATACAAAACACATTAAATAAAGTTTGTGATGGTCACCAATTCAGCTGTATTTTGTGACAAATTGGCACAATTTTCATCTCAGTTCAGCTAGATACGATAGGAAGTCTTATAGTATAAACTCCAAGTCAATATGACAATGCTATTTTCTATCAAACTTTTCTCTACAGATACTGTAGCCATTCTCTTCTGGTTCAATTTTATTTTAAAAATACCTGCAAAATACTCCATGCTTTACTATTTTGTGTACTCCAAAAACATTGTGTATCGCATCACTGCTTTTGCATGTGAATGTGGATATATTCGAGTGCTATTGTTGATTAACAACAAAACAAAATTTAATTTTTTGCAAAACTAGGGACATTTAAGTCATGAAACATCAGCTGCAAACATTGAAACTCAATTTATAAAAATACTGTACTAGTCATAATATACTGATGCTGTAATTTCATTGCAAGTAATAGTGAAATATCTGCTCATCTTTGAGCAAGCCTCTGATTGCCTATTTAGGAATTTGAAGTTCACTACAAACTTTGGAACTCCCTTCTCCATAATGAGTCATGTTTTATTATTCCACTCCTTTATTAACATGGTGATACAATGCAGATCTATTTATAGACTGTAACAATACATCAAACACTTCTGCAAATCGGAGAACAAAATGCAGTTGGCACTAAATTAATTAGAAACAGTCATGGATATAGCTTTGATGGTAGACTGTCACTTTGCACATTTGAATACAAAAGGCATATAGCATTTATGATAATTAAAATGAATTCAAATTCGGAGATAGAACATGAATTTCATGTGACATAACTTATTTAATTGGTATTTATTTTTTAAAGTGCTGTCGCCAGTGGGCATTATTGATATTTTCAAGGATCAAAAGATTATTGAATATTGTTATTTACAGTGTAAAAAATGTTTTTGGTACAGAAAACTTCACAAAATCTATGATTTTTATTATTAAAAAAATGAGAATTTTATGTTACTGAATCATATTTCTGGGCATTAAATGCTGTGTTTGATGATAAAATGAGCTATATATCAAAGTTTCGATTACAAGTTTTGATTTAAGCTTTCTTAATGTTCAACAAATACATGAGATCTACACCTGATTCCACAATACAGAATTGGATGCTCGAGTTATCCAGGCATGATTTAATGGGAGGGGGGAGTTGTATCATTTTTGAAGTTTTATTTTTAGGAACAGTGAACTACAAGCATATAAGGTCATACAAGCCAAAAACAGTAAATATCATTACTAATGCAATTGCACCAACAATGGACAAACAAGAAATAGTGTTCCCCAAAATAACACATTTTCATTCCTGATTCACAAAATCTTGTGACAAAGGAGATGAAAAGACCTTTGCTATTTTAATCAGGGTGTATGGCCATGCTGTTAAGAAAAAGTTTGTGCAAAGTTTTTCGGACTGCCAGTATGTAACATCAGGACAAGTCAAAATATATTCGACATGCTGAATGCAACATTCAGGTTGGCACTCTTTATTATTATTTATTATTGTAATCTTGTTCAACTACCAACTTTTAATTACCTCAGGCTTTTTAGTATGATTATAGCCATGAAATAAATCAATTTAAGGGCAATAATATACACACATTTATGTTTACACAGTTAATTTTTACTGATAAAAAGATTACATGAAAACCCTTACTTAGGTGTTCTTGCTGTGCCCCCACCCCAAAATTAAATCAATTAAGCTGCTTCTTTGAAAAGATCACTGTAGCTTTCTTGATGACATCTTTCAGTTGCAGGCCTGGCTGTTAGGTTTGGAATACTTGAAGAGGGCAAACAAGCTTCTTTCCAGGAGCAAACGGAAGACAACATACTTACACCACTTCAGGAGCTACAACAATTTGAAAGTGAAACAACGTATCTGAGCCTATTCTGGGCGGAAATAGCAAATTGCCATTTTACTTCAGGAAAACTACAATCTGATAACCTGACTCAAATGGCCATTGCATGTTTGACACTCCCTCACAGCAATGTGATGCTGAGAGGACATTCTCCATGCTAAGAAAAATTCAGCAAGATCTTATAACAACAGCACCATCCAATTGCCAATGAGTGCAAAGATGGACATGAATGCCACTTGCATTACATTTAAACCAACTACTGAAATAATAAAAGTAGCACAGACTGCTTGTAATTAAGTCTAAATTCCACTATCCGTTGGATATTAAAGACAGTAACTTAGTGTATTTTTTTATTTAATGTCTGTGGGGCTGTCACCATGTGCACATATCTGTGTGGTGATGTTATTTGACAATCCTAAGTCTACCATAGTTTGTTTGTAAGTATATCAAATACTTCAGAGAAAACGTGTGATATTTGCATCATATTCAGATTTGAATTATCAGTCATTTTCTAAAGCATGAAATGAAAATATAGTTTATTCTCATTTTGATGACATTTTTTAGGTGTCATGCACACTAAGCCCCTTTGGGATCTCAAAACACACTTTTTGAGCCTCAAAAACCCCTCAACACTGCCTGCTAATATGGCATGTATGTAAGGTTGATTTCTATAAAAATCTATCATTGAACCATCTATGGTTGCACAAAGAGACAATGTAACAAGTAAATTAAATGGACAATTACATGGATGTATATATCATGTAAGAAAGTAAGATTCCCACGCAATGTGCTCATATTAATATTAATAAGATATGGCAGCAATGCTATCACTGAATTACTTTCACTTACCCATTACCCTGGCAAAATAGGTTGCCCCTAGTTCCAGGAGGATGTTATAGCAATTATATCACTGAATTAATTTGATTTACCCATTACCCAGGCAAAATAGGTTGCCCCTAGTTCCAGGAGGATGTTATAGCATTGTTATCACTGAATTAATCTGACTTACCCATTACTCTGGCAAAATAGGTTGCCCCTTGTCCCAGGAGGATGTTACAGCAATGTTATCACATAATTAATTTGACTTACCCATTACCCAGGCAAAATAGGTTGCCCCTTGTTCCAGGAGGATGTTAGAGAATCTATACAGGGTATTAGTACCAACATTTGTCACACCAAATACATTGAACAATTTATTTTTCTCTTCTTCTGTGGCACGACCTCCATCAATCTGTAAGAATGTAAGGACAAAAATGCAGTGCAAACTATGTTTGAACTTAATGGTATCCATTGATGTTTATCCCATCCCTTATTTATTAGTTATTTTATTTCATAATTTTACATGTACTTACAATTATCAATTATGTTCCATATTCCATTAGATTTCTCATAACCAATTTTAGTTCCAGCAACTTCCACATTATCTTTGGTATAAGCAAAGATTAATTATCTTTATTAATGTCAATACATTTTTCCCTAACTGGAAAATACACATAGATACTATGGAGCAAAAGATATACTTTTTCTAAGCATCAATTCTGATATTACTTACTTGCAATTGTTATATATATTTCATTATTTTTCAAAAGAAATTAATTTCAACAAGAAGTTCTGCTTCAGCCTTCCTGTATTTGAATGTTTTTTCTATCTATAACTCTTGTCATTTATACACTTATTTATAAATGTTCTTTTGATTTCTCTGTTTCATCCATCACTCTTTTGGTGTTTAACATGCAGTAAATGCATCCAATTAAAAATCCTCACTACTCTTCCATGATCACTCATTAATATCCCATATATTACAGAAACATTATGTTCTCAAACAACCTGGAAAAAGTATTTCTTTTCTTTTTGTTGCCTAGTTACAATGGTATATGGGATAAAGAAAGGGCAAATAAAGCTACCAAAGCTGCCCTGCAGTCATCCTTTTCTGAATGGAAGATTAAATATGTTGACTTCAAATATTGCATAAATTGACATGTTCATCATACTTGACAAATATGTAGCATGAAAAAGCCCATCAGCTTAAGAACAAATGCATCATCTGGAGAGTGGCATCCCTCGTATGGGACACATTTCATGTCAAGAGGTGGTATTATGGCAATCATGTATTGGAAACACATACCTGACTCATGTGTACCTCCTGATGAGTGAACACTGATGAGAGTGTATACACTGCTAGTAATGCCAATCATGTATTGGACAAACATACCCAATTTATGCATACCTCCTGATGGGTGAACTTTGACCAGAGTGCATACACTGCCAGTGTCTGCTAACAGTGGAACACATTCTTGTATAGTATGTCAACTTCCATGCCATGAGACAGAAGCACTTTGACGTCAACTGCATGAAGAAACCATATGATGATGTACCACCCAAGAAAATCCTGGAATTTGGTTTATATAACAAATTTGGGCCATATCTTTTGGGGATTTTACATATGTTACCATTACATTTTTTATATACATTTTTACAGAAGTCAAACATTTTACACTTTTTTATTTTTGTATCTTCTTGTACTTCATGTTTAAATTTATTTGGATGGGTTTATCTTCCTAAAGTTTATGAGCATTTCATTTTCACTTTTTTAATAAACATTTACCTTTAGTTGGTACCATATAGTCACTACTTTGTTGAGGTGCCACAAAATGCTACTACAAAAATACATCATTTGCTTGTGATCATAGATAATAATTACGTCAATCATCAAACCATAGTGAGGCTTTGAATGTTTGGCTAATTTCAATGAATACAAAGAGATTAATATCTTTCACTGTTTTCAATCTATTACAATATTATCTATTAACAATATTATCTATTACACTATTATCTAGTTCATGCAGTGCTAGTTTTATAAGTGTCTTTGTAATGGTCTTAGCTATTTACTTTAATAATATAAACTGTCTTCTTCTACAACCTTTTGTGACAATTTCTGGAATTCATTTTTATTGGGTCCTCCAATACAGATAATGTGTCATGAGACAAACTCCACAAATAAAATGTTGCTTTTATAGTATCTAAATATTATAATGTCTCTGTTGTTTTTTTATGTAAAAGAAAAGAATGAGAAGCAACAAGCCTTGTAAAATTCAATAAATAATTTATTTCTCTATAATACAAAGTGAAAATGTAAAAATAGGAACTTGCAAATTAAATCCTCAAAAAATCCTAGAATTACAGACTTATGTCCTAATGATTAAAGTTTAGAATAACATTTATTGGAAATCCAAATTAAATCCAATGCTGGAAGTGTTGATGCGTCTGTGGTGGCCCATGTAGTAGTGATGTGCCAACAGTATTTTGTTGGATCACAACTACAAAACCCAAATCAATGATTTAGGTCACGTAGAAAATGAACTTGAAGTCAAGTTCAAAATAAAATTATCCATAGCATATAATGAAAATAATTTTAAAAAATGTCAATAACCCCTAACAAACAAACAATGCAAATTAAATATACATAACAATATCTGAAGTTTGTATTAGGTCAAAAACAATGTCCATTATTTGATGTATAAGCAAATTTAATATTCTCCTGCAACACATCCTGCTGATTCATTTTTCCAACTATGATCTCATCACTGATGGGTTCCATAAGCCCTACAGGTGCAACAGGGAAAATCATGGTGGTGGTACAGAGTTTGTAGCACTAAATGAGAAGCTTTGACTGTCCTGCTGTTAAAAGCTTTCAATATACTTCATAGTGTTATATACATACCGCTTTCCAGTAACAATGACAACTTCCATCAATTCCACAGTCTACTGAAACTTACTTAGAATTAGATCACCAAATGATTAGGACAAGGAGCATAATTGTTGAATTTCCTTCAAAAGCATCTTCTGCTGAGTAAACTCTATTTGTAATCATGAAGTAATATTTATAATGATCAAAGTAAATACAAAATCTAAAATGAATTTAAAGCAAACAGGTAACACTGAAGAACTCAAACAGCTGATTTAAAATGAACAATTGGATGAAACACTCATGGACATGGTTTCTATTTTTATGGGATAATTCATGGAATTTGTGAACAATGCTATTCCCAACATGATAATTATCACAAGGCAAACAGAAAAACTAATTTTAATTCAGAATTAAAAAAGACTTAGAAAGTGCTTGCAAACATTTGTTTTTGGTAGTAAAACAACAAAAAAAATGAATCAAAAAAAATATATTCATCAATGACACAAACTTAATAATGTAAAGAAACCAATTTTTGGAGTAAAATAGGCTTTTTCAATAATACTTACCCAATCATAAAACCTAAAGAATATATCTTCAGAAACAAAGCCAAATTTATCTTCAATAAGCTCATACATTCAACTAACGCATTTTATTTTGTTTACTGTGTACTCTAAGGCATTGGTCTGGAGAAGGTGGGGTTCCAGTCACCCATTCAATTTTCTTTTTACTCTTCCTCTTCTTATTTATTCACTCTTATTCCGCGTTTTTAATTGCTTTTTGTTTGGAACATTTATCATTATAAACTTAGTGCTGTCATTTGTACAATATGATGCTCATGTGTAATATATAAGGGAGACAATCATTGAGAGCTTGTGAAAACTTGCAGTCCAGTCTCACTGCCCTTCAACATATAAGGGTAATAAAATGTTTGAAATGAAAAAAGCCCATTTAATTTAGTACCCAAATTTTCTGTAACTTTTTGTACAATTTTCATTTTTAAAGTTCCTCTAATTAAAGTCTAATTGCTATGCTTTTAAAATCTCAGCAAATGAATATTAGTAATTGGTTTTGTCCAGTCTACAGCTGTTCCTTAAATGACATCATTTGTTAAGGTTCTGTACTTAATTTATATTGCATAGTTAATTATAAGTATGTTGTAAATTCAGCTTAATATACAAATTATTTTAGTCATTGTAGTGCTACAATATAATGAAACACCCAGGGAATCCACATCTATTACCACTGACAAAATGAAAAACGGAGCAATGGAACATCACTTAACTGCATCTTTGATCGATGAGACTAAATACTTCAAACTCATGCTGTCATTTATGCATGGAAAAGAATGATGTGTGAAGCCAGTCATCACTCATAATGAAAATCAACTTTATGTCTGCTACTGCTACTACTACAATAATAATAATAATAATGTGAGTGTGTAATTTGGATTTTTAACGTAGCTCTAATAATTCTTCAGTCATATCACTATGATGTCTGCAGTGTGGCAGTTTATAGTGATGTCCAGCACTGGGGCATCATGCTGCAGACATGTAGCATCATGTCCCATGTACTCACATTATCCTGACACCAGGCTGACTGATCCTAACATTAACCTCTTAACACTGAGCACCAAGCAAGGCAGCTGCTAGTACCATTTTTATAAGTTTTTGGTATCACTCAGCCACGGTATTAGCCCATGACTTCACGCATCTGAGATGAATGCTCTAACCACTTAATAATAATAATAATAATTACAAGTAGTAGTAGTAGTAGTAGTACTTACATAATGTTTGCAGCTGGTTCCCTTGGCCAAAGAATTGTTAGACAAAGCAACATAGTACAGGAGAATATCCACTTTAGAGGTGAAACCTTCCCAGTTGACATCCAAGTACTCATTAGTTGGTACAAAGTCAGGCATGACAATCTTTCCGGCTGAAAAAGGGAAAACAAGACATTCATATCAGTAACACAAATGTCACAGCCAATACAAAACTTTTAAAGAAGGGGAACACAGACCAGCTAAATCATGATGAAAAAGATGAACATCAAACTCAGACTAGCACTTCTGAGATCAAGCTCAACCCAAAAATTTGATTAAATTCATAACGTCTCTCAAAAGATAAAAAGCAGAAGTAAATTTTGTAATATAAATAATACAGGATGGGCAGTACATGTAAGATGTATGGATAAATGGACTGATATGGGTACTATATATCATACATATATATATATATATATATATATATATATATATATATATATATATATATATATATATATATGTATATATCTGCAAAGAATGGAGGAATTGTAACAATTCTTCATGTTTGAAAATAAAGGCACAATAACAACAGCTTAGAAATAGGACAAAAAGATGATGGCATGGTCAAACATGCACCTTAGTTGTGTACAATATAATTTTATGCGATGCACCATAGCTAAGACTCTCTGTCAAAGTAATACTCCTAAAATACATGTTAATTTTATGTCAATCAAAGATGACATTCAAGTCTGCAAAACTCTAAAAAACAAATAGCATGCTCCTTACATTAACAAATTTTACTTGATCTGTTATCATCAAACACAACTGGTTAAACCTTACAACTTGCAAGAAATGGCTGACAGTTCAAAGGTTACATTTTCTGGGTTTGAAATTCTTATGGCTAAAATATTTTATTAGCACAAAATCTCTGAAATGTAATGTCATGTCATTAATGTTATGCTTACAAATCTTTATTAATTATTATCATAATATTACATGATGTATTGTAGTGAGGTGTAGTATAGCATGTCCAATTTTTCAATTGTTACCAAAATGACTTTTCTCACTGTCTGGATAAATTGTGTGCAAATGGAAATTATCGTATTTTCACCAAATATCTTGTAACATATCTACTGTACACTGATGTGCCTATCTCAATGAATGCCAGATAGAAGTGGACTAGGTAAACTAAGTTACATTATAAATAAAGAAGACTAGGCTGACATTATTTTGGTGTATTCCGTACAAACAATAAATACTGGTTGCACTTCTGGCCATAGTTTTTCCTTTTGTTCATCATTGGAGATAAATTTGAAGAAAGGTCTAGCCATTTTAAAAATATGATTCCAACTGAGTGATTTTTCTGGCAAGGGTGATATACTTCTTTATATGCACATGCCAGTGAGTCAAAATTAGAACAGATAGGCCTCAGTCCTAAATATTTGGCAGCCTTTACATAGAAAAGGAAGTAAAACTGGATTCTAAATGCAGTAAGCATTAAGAGTACAATTATTTTGGCATTCTCAGGGCTCTTGTTCATGATAAAAAATGTTTAGATTAGGCAACAAAGTGGTGAGAAAGTGTTGATCACTCAAAGAAATACAAAAAACAGCTGAGAGGGAAAGATGAACTTAAACTATGATTTTGTTTATTAAACCAATTGGAAGTTATTTTCCATTTTCTAACAACAAAAACACACATAGTGGAAATAAAATTCTAGGTACTGTTGACAATTATTCAAAACTGGAACATATGTTGTCTGGAAAATTTGAGAATCCAGACATTTAGATAAATGATAGTAGTAGGACTAAATTGCTATTAACAGTATTCTAACCTACCTGTAACCCCACCATCAAATGCAACATAGAACCCATTTGAAGTCACTTCTGACACTGAATATGATGCACTGTATGCTCTGACAGTGAAGTAATAAATAGCATATCCTGGCACAAGCTCCAGATCCCAGAATGTGACAGATGTATTTCTATCAACTTTAGTGAATGGAACAACATTATCACGAGTTTTCTTGAAACGGCGATCTGTACCAAGGGCAACTTCATAATATTCAACCTCCTGATCTTTTGATGGGGTAATGTCAACCACCTGCACTCCTGCATTTCCTGTCAACAAATATGCTGCACTTTTAGTTTTGGAAATAATCTCCACCTATTATGTTTATTTTTAAGCAATTGTAAAATTCATCAGATTTCCAGGATTTTATTTCTAATTTTATAACATGTACAGCTCATTTAAAGAAACAAATGCAAGCTAAACCTTATTATGCTACCACAAAGTATATCAGCAACAGTACTACACAATATGTAAATATCTTTAACACAAAACCAAACATATTATTGTTCTTACCTGTAAGGATATCCACTTTCTTAATTGCATCTCGAGGAACACCAAATCCTTCCCAGTTTGCTGTTGCTTTTGATTTTGTCTTCATGATATTCAAATCATATCCAAATAAGTCTCCATCATAGACTTGACCAGGCACTAGTTGGTGTTCATGTATTGTAACACCATCAGACCGTATTGTGTACTGATATCCCAATGCATTTGTTACTCTCAGCAAGGAATAATATCTTTCTCCATTTTTCATCTGTAGCTGATCATTCACACCATGGGTTGTACCTAATCAAAGTATAGTATAGGGCATAAGTAAATAAATGTTCATGAAACATTAACGCCCCACCACAGTGTCTTAAAACTGACCCATCACTGAATTGGATGGACTGATGGGCAGACATAAATAACAATAAATGTTCCTTCCTGGTTTCATGGTGGAACACAGAAAAGAGGATTTTGACTGAAACTGAAAACTACTGATATAAAATACATCATACAATATGGTACTAACCTCTGAACTGAAAGTGGGCAGATACTAAAAGTATGTAAACAAGGAAACATGGGTACATGATTAGACTGCACAACAGCTTTGGCTGCTTTATCTGCCTATCATTACCCTTTATGCCAATGTGACTAGGCAGCTAGCTGTACAGAATGATTTTCCTTCACTGTATGAGAATATCATGCTTCTGTAAGACTGTTTCTGGATTATTAATTGATGTCAGATTTAAGATCCTGCAAGGCTTTCATTCTGGAAACGGAATCTAAAATGATGATGAAAGTTGTTCTGCATGAGGTCTCAGTGTATTTCAAAGCTCTGAATATGGGTATGACTGAATTTCTGCAGCAAAATTTAAGCTTTATCTGGTAACTGGTTTGAGATGGTGCCATGGTCTGTTGCAATGACAGCTCCAACTCTGTCTCCTCCTTGATGGCATATTTGCATAGATTATTAAACAATGGTTTGCTAACACATTTAGGAATCATCAAAGTTTTAGTATTTTATCCCCAGCAACATCCTGAAGCATCTTTCTACATAGGCATACTGAATCAGCTGTTGGATTTGACTCACAGAGGGACTGAAACATTTCCCATTCTACCTTGTTCAATTTCCATCTGTCAGAGCACTTGAGGTTTGGAATATTACTTCTTAAATATAATGGAAATTGATCAGAGCCACAAAGGTCATCACCAACTTCCCAACAAAAGTCAAGTAAAAGGGATGGACTGCAGATGATCAAAATTAGGGACAAATAGGATCCCATGGCAGGATGCAGGTAGGTATACATTTTTTCATTAAAAAGGTAACATCTTCTATCTTTTCCCCTCTTGCTGATATCTTTACAGTCCCAAAGTGCATTGTGGCCTTTAAAGTTGGCAAGCAAAACAAAAGGTGCCAGCAAATGTTCAATAAGATAGTCAAGATAAGATTAACTGACTGCAGTGCTTGAAGGGTGATGTATTGAACAAAATGAAAGAGTTCTCTGTAATGACACATATTGCTGCTCCCTGTAATGTATTGTCAAGAGAAATTTAGCTGTGGTGAGTTTTAGATGGTGGTAATGGACATTCCCCTATCAGCCTTATCCATATTTCTTGAAATGTTCTCCTTGACAATGTGAACAAGAGACTTTCTCTGTGCAGGATGATCCATTGTGACCCTCATGCCGGCACACCTATACAGATTGGTTTCTTCTTTCAGCCATCTTTGTGGTGAACTTATTTCTTGGTAGTTGAGACACCATAAAAGGTTATAAATTAAAAGGTCAACAGGGATATTCAAGAACCTAACTTTGACTGATGTAGAAAAAGTGGTGTAGTTGAACACAGTAAGTGTTGGTGGGAATCAACTTGTTATATGGTGAATGTTGATTTGCTCCACTTGTGTCTCATCTTGAAAGCTGACATTTTTGAGCATCTTGGTCTATATGCAACCATCTAATCTTGAAATCAAACAGCACCTATGGATGAGGTAAGAAAATCATGCAGAGATACCTTAATGGGTATCTCCACAAATTTCTTGAGCAAAGTCAGATGTCCAAGTGAGCTCTTTGTAACGTCAATCTACAAGTGGCTGGCCCACAAACTAAGATTTTTTTTTTACACTTCTTGGCTCTCCAACCAAGCCTTGAAGTGCTTTGGTTATCACTGGACATCTTGTTATTGTTTTGATTCTCATGATTGGATTCAATGATGAGAAATCTTTGCCAATTTCCCTGACCTGAATGAGTTTATACCAGTAAAAACTACATGTGGTTGTTACCAGTTGATATTAAATGGACAATAATGACTGACAATAAACCATGTATATCAACCTTATGATGTACTACACCCTGAAACAAAATGTTGGATGGACTAAACTCCGATAAACTGGTATTTGGGCATGATCATAAAAGCTTTCCAAAGGCAAAGTGCTGTATCTTCCCTTGATAGTGGGAAATCACTAATTTCTCACATTTTATTGAAAACTTTTAATAGTACACTGGGAAGATCACATTAGCTACTGGAATATTCTGTTTGACTGCTAGTTACCAGCTAAGAACATCATCTGTCATAATTCATAACAGTAAGTGGTAACTGAGTAATTAGGAAAATCAAAATCTGCTGATGTTTAATAACATTTAAGTTTTATCCATACCAGATCCAACAGTGGTCAACATATAACAAGCAATTAATTACTGGGTTAAGGCATTTCATTATGTCATTAATTTTGAAGTTGAAAAGGTGAATGACAATATGCTGAGGTATACTCATATCTTCAAAAAGAGTGATACTTATCTCAACTCTGAAGTCTATATCTATGAACAACTGGGTATAAAGATTGGCAGGTGGACCTTTAGGCCTATGTTGAATAGGTCACTCATTATTTTTTGAAGAACTAAAAGAGAATAGCTATTTATGGTGATAAGGCTTTTAACAGAGAGACAGAAATCATGTAACGGCAGTTCTTGATTTTTTAGGACATAATTTTTTGAAGAACCAAAAGAGGAGAATAACTATCTGTGGTGCTGAGGCTTTTAAGAGGGAGACAGAAAACATGGAATGGTAGCTCTTGTTTGTTTTAGCACATAATTTTTTGAAGAAACAAAAAAGGAGAATAGCTATCTATGGTGATGAGGCTTATAAGGGGGAGACAGAAATCATGGAATTGCAGCGCTTGATTGTTTTAGGACATAATTTTTTGAAGAACCAAAAGAAGAGAATAGCTATCTATGGTGATGATGCTTTTAAGGGGGAGATGTGTTTCCATTCACACAGCTGGAAAAAAAACTGTATATTTCCTCATGCAGGTTTCAAAGTGGCAGGTATTGTTCTGAAAATCATTGTATGAGAATATCATGTTTCTGTAATACTGTATCTGGGATATTAATTGCTGTCAGATATAAGATCCTGCAAGGCTTTCATTCTGCAAAGGGAATCTAAAATGATAATGAAAGTTGTTCTGTAAGAGGTCCCAATTTATTTCAAACTTTGAATACTGGTATGACTGAATTTCTGCAGTAAAACTTTAAGCTTTAACTGGTAACTGGAATGAGATGGTGCCATGTGGTGTTGCTTTCTGTGGGTTTGCTTGATATGAGCCAGGTGTGCAGGTTCATCATCTCTTGGTTCAGATGGAAAACCTGCAATTGCTGCTGACTGATCAGATAGAAAGGACTCCATATCTTCCTGGGAATCTCCACTGTTTAAAGGTTTTTTATTTCTGAATTTCCCACTTCAGAGCAGAAATCAAAATCAGATGGCACTCCAACTCCCGCATTGAAGATTTGATGACTCTGAGAATCAGAGGTGAGGAAAAAACATATGCATTGTGACTCCAAGAATCAGAGGTGAGGAAAAGACATATACATTGAGACTGTTCCAATCTGGGGAAAAATGATTGACTGCAAAGCCATCTGAATCTGGGATCTGAAAGTCAGAGTTGAGGAACATTGCATTCCGACTCAATGAAAGCAATTCCATGAGGTGTTCATCCCAACAAGTGTTGGTTCAAGTGAAGATCAAGATTTCAATCATCTGATTTCATCAAGACAGCATGTTTGCTATGACATTGAGCCTGCCAGAAGTTAGGTGGCCTTAGATGTGGATTTGATAAAAATGATATCACTGAGAAAATCTCAAACCAGCAAGCAGAGGGGTGTGTGTGTGTGTGTGTGTGTGTGTGTGTGTGAGAGGGGGCTTTTTCCACTTTGCCTTCTGAAACTATTGATGAGTGAATTTGTTGGATTCTGTGAGAATACCATTTGTAGAAAACATCTCCTGCCACAATTTAAAACCATAGACAATGGCCTTCATATTCCAGAGAATGATGTGAAGCAAGCACTCCTAAAAGTGTCGATACCCTGCTGAATTCTTGTAAGGAGTGCAGATGGTGCGACCTGCAGCAGGATGACTGCCATATTCCAAGAGAGGTCCTAAACATTTGCTGAAATGGGACCCTGTATAATAAAAAAATTTGGATCCTTTTGTCCAATTCACAATGCCATAGCTCCCATTGGAATAGAAGAATTGTCTACCACAGTCTTATAAACAGGTGTCCCAGTTAAGAATGGTTAAGTTTGAAAATCTAAAAAATGAATTCCAAAATTTAGGTAGATAAACCCTTCCGAAACAATGTTGACAAGACAAAATGAAAAATGCAAAGATATTATAATTCTGAAAAATATATATAAGATATTTTTGGCAACACATGTAAAATCTTTAAAACATAATAAAAATAAAAAAGTATAGCTCTGCTTAAAGAAGCCAACAGATATAGCATTGTTGGTTGGGGTGAGGTGCTGTATATCCATGGTGGTGTATGAAGTCTTGACATATTTAATTATAATCTAATATGACTGCAGAACATGACAAGAGTAGGGATAGTTGGAATTTTGGATGACAAATTGGAAACTTTCATTTTAATAACTGAGTCAACACTGTATCTGTGTGTGTGTGTGTGTTAACATGTGCTCCGAACAGGTGGAGAACAAATGTTCCAGTCCAAAAGTAATAATAGAGACATGAGGATTTACCATAAGTGTTGACAAAGTCCTGGACACGATAACCATCAATTCTTTCAATGGCCCATTCATATTTAACAGCTGGACATGGGTCTCCACTGACATCCCATCGTGCATGCAATGTTGTTCTGTCTGTCTGATACTCTCTGAAAAATAAATTGTGAGATTTGTCTATGGAGATAGTTGTACTTTTATAAAGACAAATCATCTGAGTTTCAACATCTGAACACAGACACCTAAAATGTCAGTTTGACAGAAAAAGAACCCCTGTTAATTCTCTATGAAAACATTTATTTTTTAATACTGAAAAATCATTTCTTACAATTCCTTCCAAGAGTATTGATGCCAGTCATATGTGATATTTGTCCACTTCAAAACAATAAAAAGACTTGCAACAGACAATCACTGATCTACAAATGAACTATTTCTTGTATGAAAGTACATTTATTTACTCTTAAAAACAATTGCACAATAATGTTTCTTGCAAGATATGTGATAGAATAAAATGAGTGGTTACCATTTACCAAAGATGGGGACAGAATAAATTCACAAAAAATTCTCACAGACAAGAAATATTGCTCCTCCATTTTCCCTTTCTCAAATCATCATCTAAAACAATAACTGCATAACTCATGACATGCATGTTTCTGCATTCAACATGTTTATTAATCTGCCAATGAAACAAGTTTATTTAATAAACTCCTTCCGAACATAAGCACTTTTTCATTTAAAACAATATTAAGGAAAAACCTAACTAGTTCAGCTGGAAAGTATAAAATATATACAATTTACTCACTAATAATAAAATGTATGTTCTTCAACTTAAATGTCATAAGATTGTGCTATAACTTAATAACATTAAACAACAATGTATCAAAGTTTACAACTGCTATACAGATGCAACTGGTCTATATACATACAGAGCTTTCTGTTTTACTTCAGGCAATATTTATGCAAACTTCTCCATCACATGATGATAGCTATGTGCCTTGTTACATTTCAAAGTTAATTTTGTTGCTCAAATTTCACTTACATATCAGCATATGAGTGTGGATTATCATCCCAAACTCCTATCAGTTGAGGTGGATTTTCCCCTTGACTTAGGTATGATAGGTAAATGCCATTTGATGTGGACACTGTTGACATTCCAGCACCATTGATTCCTTTTAATGTCACAAACACCTGTTGGTAAATATTAGCATTTATTAATTTTTTAAAAATAATCTCTCTGTGGATCCAAATAAAAGTAAAACATCCAAAAAAATCTTCACTTTGAGTAAATCCTTATGAATAACACTACTAACATAATCATACATATATCTGAGACCAAGTCATGAATTGTTATGATGTTGGCCATTCTTTATTTGACATAATCATACATATATCTGAGTCCAAGTCATGAATTGTTATGATGTTGGCCATTCTTTATTTGACAAAATATTAAAACTCTGCGAGTTCCTTTTTAAAAAATGTTTTGTAAGAATCAAACATTTTCCATCATTTTTGTATATTTTTATACAAATAATTAAAGTACATTTAATAGATCATGAGCTGCCAGAATGAAGTCAGATTTGTGTTTTTTTTCTGGATACTAGTTTCCTTTTCTCAGAACAGAAAATTTTCTATTATAATGAGAATATCCTCACAGAAAATTACTAATTATTTCATCTATGTATATTTAAACTCCACAGTTAACTGATACATTGTCTTCTTACTTTATAAAAGCAAATGACAGCTATTAGATGTAGCCATTCCACATAAAGGTAAATATTACTATGTATATTTTTACAATATATTGCTGCCTTTGTTCCTGTTTCACTGTATTGATACTAACCTGTTTCAATCCCTTCAGATTCAAACCATGAATGATGTAGTTGTTAACACCCAATGGAGCCTCAAAGAAGGATTTAATCTGGGCACCTCCAGGGCTAGTTCCAACAGCTATTTCATAACTACCGAAAGAAATCACGAATCTAAGTAATATTTATCTCTTACTTTGAATTATGATAAGATTCTAATCTTAATGTATTTGTTCAATGATAATCTCATGCTTAACAATAAACCAACCATGCACTTTTACAAAATTTTGGTAAATATTTACTAAGATATCTTTGATAATAAGCCCACCTCAAACAAATATAAAGTTTAATAGGCTGGGCACCTGAGTTTATCATTGGAGAGATAATTTAAGTGTGTGTCATATTAAATAGAATGATGATTAAAAGATGGTAAACTTATTCTTTAGCACTGTGTCATTGAAATCAATGCTGTCCAGATTAAGTTCATTTTTGTTGGCTACAACTCATTGGTTATATTATGATGAGGAAATGGGAGCTAAGTTCTTTCCCGAGGGCACACCTAGGCAGCTGAGCCAAGCTGGCATGGGCAGGTATCAAACCTGCAATCCTTGAATTATTAGTCCAATGCTCTACCAACAGAGCTACAGAGACTCCCATCCGCATTAAAAAATTATGGAGATGTTATCCTGTAATTATAGCATTACATTTCTTTTATGAAGTTAATCATCTGCCTGAATTCCCAGTAAGAAAGAGTTGTCTGAAAATTCAATGTCATTATTCTTATCTAACAGACAGTCCATGCTATAAAATGTTTAATATGTTTGTCCTTAGAACTGAGATTTCACATTTGAAAAAACACCAAAAACATGAAGCTCATAGTCATATCAGCATATGTGTCAAAATCATCATGTTATAAATAAAAGTATATAATGAAACCTGGTTCAAACAAGAGTCCCTCAAATGGGCTAATGCTGCAATGTTCAAAAAGCATTGTCAGGAAAACATTTCTTCTCTCCCTTTTTTCTATTTGCATCAAAAAATATATATATTATGAAAACTCCAACAGACCAAAAATAGTATGTTTTCTTATATGTTTTAGTTAACATGTTCTCAGAACTGATATTATGGATAGAAGATAAGTGAACATGCCTCAGACATTGTGAAGATATACCCACATGCTGAGTTGGGTTAAATACATACAGTTTTAGAAAAAACTGGCTAAATACTTTGTTTCTTCAATCAGGTTCAGAACACACTGCAGATAACACCCAAGTCAAAACCTCTGACAGTGCTGACTATCAACTAGTAACCTAGGTCATCAGTACATCTGGTTTTCAAACTTATTCACAATAGCATAGGCATATTGGTGGTCCAATGTGCACAATGTTTATTACAAACCAATGACATATTGCATTCCATTGTCATCTAAATAGCATAGGAAATCTTTAAGTGTGGATATAGCCATCTGTTCAGATGTACAAATAGCAAGATATTCAAGACAGCCACCATGTCAACCATATTTGATGTCTGAGAGGCAACATTATTTTAGCAACAACCAGACATAAAGGTGACACATGAACCAAGTTTTATGACTCTACTTCTAGTTGTGTAGGAAAAGTAGCAATAACAAAGAGAGCAGCTAAAAAGTACTTTAACCCATTTTAACTTAATACATAATGATCTACTTACTGGACTATGCCAGATTCTGGATCCAGGAACGGTTGCCAGGCTACTGACACAGATGTGAAGGATTCTTGGCAGGCTGCATCAATTGCAGAGCATTCTGAAATGTTTTATATTTATAGGTTAGTGACTAGCATATGATAAATCAAACTGCAAAGATGGTTAAACTGCACATGAAATACAAAGAAAATGATGAAGGATAAGTGATCTTTTAGATAGCACATACAAACTTAAAAAAAGAAGTAAAAATAAACAACATGATTACAATGACCATTGGAACTTGTCAATTGTTATTTCATTCTGATAAATTTCTTACATGTATATAAAACATATAATGGTGTTGCAGAAATTGAATATTTAAATAAGATTAGCAATAAAATAACCAAGATAATATGTTGTTACACTCTTGATTCATTTTGGTTCCAGTACAAATAACTCCAATACTGCAAATATTTTGATACATTTGACCCAAGCTTCACATGAAGATGGTCAACAAGCTTATATAAAAATCAGATAAGAAGGATGGTCATGACATGTAATTCTGGAGGTAATGTGACTACTGAAATAGATTCAAATTGTACATGATGTCAGAAATGACTTTTTATGATCACTCATGCATCCATCACAAATTTGGAAATTATAGTGATCAATTTTTAAACTTTGAAATATTCATCCAAAATTAGATGTGATTCAAACCCTCTATCATGTTTTGTTTCTCTTACTGAATGATCTTGTCGATTTCAAAGTAATATTACTTTATATATATATATATATATATATATATATATATATATATATATATATATATATATATATAGTATGTATGCTGTATCAATGATATACCATGAGATGTATAAATTTTTTATTAAAAGGAAATGAGGCTTGCCAAGTTTTCTTTTAATAAAAAATTTATACGAGTGGTATATCATTGATACAGCGTACATTCTATACATATATTTTATTTATATCACATACAAGTACATATATTTGCCCTTTGAACGGAGTTAAGATTTACTACAGGCAGCTGTGTATTGACTGAGTGAATGAACTCCTCACATCCTTAAGTGTGTCCATTACAAAATGTAGTTTTATGCCTTTTGTGGCTATTAACAATCACCTTTGCATATTGACAAGTTGATTGTTTATTTTTTTATAGTTTCTATTTTTCTTCACACTGATTAAATCAATATAATACACGCTTATGATTTAAACATGAAAGATGATTTTAATAATAAAAGTAAAGCACTACAAACATTTGGTTAGCTACGCCATTCACATGAACTCTAAGCCATTCACCTACCGGCTCATGGAAATTACCGTGGGATAGAAAATAAGTGAAATGACGAACCAACAAGAGGTAATTAAAATATTTTAATATATTTACAGTTGATCTAAGTCATTATTCTGCTTTAGTAACAGTACTACTGACCATAAAGTCTCTCTCTCTCTCTGGTCAATTTAACTTCAAGACCCTCTCTCTCTCTCTCTCTGGTCAGTTTGACTTTAAAACTGTCTCTTTCTCTCTCTCTCTCTCTCTCTCATCCTTTGATCGGCTTGACTTAACTTTCACCATCCTTCATAAGTCCAGAGATATTGTGGGATGACACAAACGAAAATCATTTACATTTGTCATTTCATAGATTTTAGCCCATATCTTGCTGCGATGGTCGAGAGAGAGAGAGAAAGAGAGAGAGAGAGATTCCTTTGGACATATTTATATTTAATTAATAATAATCGATGTTTAGAACATCATAGTATGTTTAAGAAACAACAACAAAAACAAAACATTGAATACATCATAGTATGTGTACCATGTAACCGAGGAATTTACTGTATACTGTCAACATGGTTTGCAACTTTGTATCATTATAAACACTGTAGATAAATCCCAAGGAAACTGTACACATATCATTACGACAAACCATATTCTTATAGGTTACTTGGTGTAATTTCTATTTCAAGGTTTTAATCCAGCCCAAATTCCTTTTCTCTCTCACTCCACATTTCTGCGTAGTTTGTCCGTTATGCATAAGGGGAGGGTGAACAGAAATCAGAAAGGATTGTGATGAAAATGTGTACGATATTAAATTCATTTAGAAAATGAGGATTATTAATACTTTGTATCATTATTTTCATACATCACTAATGATTAATGTGTGGAATTCATCACTGATCTAGAATCAACTGCAGACGGTTTCTAGAATGTTTATATATGCGTATTATTGCTCCATGGGCAGATCACAATTTGATATACCAATAGTATTGGTATATCAAACTGCTTCATACCAACACTTTAAATGCCATGTTATTTTTAATGTATGTGGTATATATATATATATATATATATATATATATATATATATATATATCATAAACTGGTTGCATAAAACTTAGAAAATAATAATAATAATAATAATAGTAATAATAATAATAATGCTTAATTTAGCAATGGTAGTTCATTTAGTAACAGTTATTCTCCCTTAAGGTCTTCTCTATAATCTACTTGTGTACAACATATGCATATAACTACTCTGTATTAAGCATTAGCCAGAATGAAATGGAAGTACAATCCTTAGTTCTTATATGTATGTGAAACCTGTTTTAAAAGCACCGATTAAGCTTGATTGATTTGCATTAAAAAGCATGCAATCTGAGACAAAAGCATTTCCTAATGTATAGTATATGTTAACACTGTTCTGCTGCATGGCTTACTTTCACACATTTTATGAACAAATAAAAGTCAAAAACACAAATTTAAAATCAGTTTCATATATGACAAGATAATGTTTGAACTGCTGGCAAGAAAGATAGGTGATAATGCTAATCATAATGCTTTTGTTGCTAATAATAATAATAATAATACCATCTGATGTTTTGCATGCTCTCAGATTCATTAAAATTGTTGCTGTGTCATTCAGAGTGTTGACCCTGTATTCATCATACAGTTCTACGACTTGTCCTGATACAGGTGGTGTGGTATCAACTCTAATGGAAGCAGAGAAGGAGTAGCTCTGAAGTCCAACCTTGTTTGTTGCCGTTACAGTGGCATAATATATGTCTCCATGTTTGACCTCTGATTTCATGTCTGTGGCTTTAAAGAAAGACCAATCATAAATTTTATGTGTGCTACTTATCCATACGAATGACATGAAAATCAAATTTTCAAAGCAATGGTAGAATACATTTATGCAAACATAATGGTTAAGAATTTGCAACATATTAGGATCAACTGTTCCTTTTGTTTATGCAATTTTTCCCCAATGTTTATAATGAGTTTGTAGAAATGTCTGAACGCTTACTAATGTTCCAAACATTCAACAAAGCACTGAATTGGATAACATTCTAATATGCATGCTGGTCACACATTATGAGAAAAGAATAGAACATTTGCAGTTTTGGGGGATCTATGATCTACATAAATACAAGTATGTTTGAAAATTAGTTCATATCCATTCATGTTTATCCATAATGCATCAGATTAGATTACTCCCAATAGCCATTATTTCAAATATGGAGTAACGGTGTGTGTGTGTGTGAATATCATACTGTTTTTAAAGTAAAAGGTGGATCATTTACTGACTCATGAAGCTGAAAGAAATATGCAATAGTTTATATCCAACACTCTTTTCCTAACATGCAAAAACAAATATCCAACATAGGAATGCTGTATTTTGGTGAAAAGTTTCTTACTGTCGTGTAACTAAACTAAGGGTTTTACTAACCAATAAGTAGTGCAATTACATGATATTAAAAATTTTAACAAAAATCTTAACATTCCTGATCCTGATGAAATCACTGCTGCAAGCACCAGAAAACTTAAGTTTTGAAATAGTGCTGATATCACTGCATACCTTTGAATGCATATTGATCTAAGTGCCCAGGTATCTGTATGGGTGACACAATGTCACTCAGACCTTCACTTGAACCCAGGAAGACAGTGTACATAGTAATGGGACTTTCCTTATCAAAGAACCCTGTCCAACTGCATTTAATGGGAGTGTCTTGCTGCAGAAAGAAAAAAATATTAAAGTGTAAAGAGAGATCACCAAAGTAACATGTGAATAATTCTTTTAAAGCTTTCAAGGTATTTATTTCTTGGGAGATTATGCAGAAATGTTCATTGAATAATGAAATTCTTAATTATAAATATATTTCCAGTTGTTCTCACTTTTTACCCAAATGCTAGATTTTGAGTTTGGATCTTTCACCTGAATGTAATGTTGAGATTTGACTGAATACACAACAAAAACATCAAACAAGAAAGGTAATACATTAGAACCTGTCTTGAAAGAACACCCCTTCTACCTCCAAAATATGGTCTTTCATAGCAGTTGTATTTCAAAACAGGTTTTACTGTATTTGTACACATTGCTTCAATGAACCAATGTGCTGATATTCATTACATTTCATTTACCTTTGGAACACACATTCACACTGTAATTGGTATTACATATGGTGAAATTTTTCAAGTACTGCATAAGCAGGTAACTGACAACCCTGTATTATGCATGACTGCATGTTCATCTTATAAGACATGGTTTCTCAAATTTGAATGATTTTTCGTTTAGTCATATATTTTTATATCTCTTACAAAACGACAATGAAAAATAATAAGAAACAACAATTGATAGAATAATTAGATTTACGTACACAGTCCAAAAAGGGATAATCCCAAAAGTTCAAAAACTAAAATCTGAAGAAAAAAATCCAATATTGGGATACCGAACTAATCAGGTCATCTACAGATGCATCAAAATTAGCGTATCAAATTTCATTTGTCTACTTATTGGTTTTGCTTAATCATGCTAATGAGGTTTTTGCAAAAAACGTTTAAATCCCAAATGTTCAAACAGTATTCCCTTGTGAGCCTGAGGTAATTCACCTGGCTGGTATCTCTCTAACAACCAAATGAAAGAACAGTTGGTGAAGACATCTAGGTCAGTAGAATGCTTTCTGTTTAAATTTCTGCTATGGACTGCATATGTTATGATGGAGTCAAATATGGCCACAATTACTATAATTGTAATAATAAAGAAACATGAAACAACTTCCTCCAAAACCTCTGAATAAAACAGGACCAAATGTGACAGAAAGCATACTGGGAATGACCTTTCAGTTTTGTACAAATGATGTATATCCATTGTCAAATATGGCCACCAAGATTTCTAAAAATAAAAACAACAACGTTCAATAACTTTCCAGAAACTTCTCAACTGAGTTTGACCAAACTGGACAGGAGGCATTATGGTATTGAGAACTTTAACATTTATGCAAATGGCCATGATAGGCTATATGTACATGGTGGCCTTTTAAACTGACTTGAAGTGGCAAAAATGCTTATATCACAGAGTGGATTCTTTTTTTCATAATGATTCATCCCAAGCATAAAGAAAATCCATCAATACATAGGAAATAAAAGCAAATGAACAAAACAAACCATAATCTTAAGCCACCTATTCTTCTACTGCGACACTGTCACCTTGGTTAGAAGGGTAAACAAGCATGCTGTAGAATAAACTGCATAGGTTCTTAATGTTTCATAATATGTAAGTGGGAATCTGTCACTGAGGTTTAAGAACGAAAGGCAAATGGAAAACATTAATCAAAACCTAAACATAAAATTTTCATGATAGTGATTTTGACACCAAGGTAAAATAGGCGAGTGAGAATTTTGTTAAAAGAAATTGTTTTAGTATCATAATAATTCATGCCAATGAGAACCTATCAATGAATTGAGGAAACACATGAAATTGATAAACAAGAACCAAAACTTTACCAATAGGTCTCATTTCCTACTAGGATGGGCTCGATAAGATTGTCTACTAATTTCATCTGTCTACCTTAGAGGGAGTTTGCCTAACTGTGCTAACAAGCTTTCATACAAAAGAAAGTCCAAGTTCAAATATGTGCAAAAATAAAAAATAAAATTGATGTAATGCCTGAAACTATTATAAGGGATTTGCATATGCTTCCAAAATTTAATCAATCTATACTGAGTGGTAGTTAGAACAATCCTGCCTTATGAACTTCTAAAAAATGGTGCAGAGAATGATGGACTTACTGACAGGAACAAACAAAGATATCCACAGCAGTAAGGCTATAGCAAAAATATGGCAGTGAAGCAATTACAATTATACCAAAATATTTTGGTACAAATAGAGCACACAAATTAGGTACAAAAAGAATCAAAACCATATCCTTTCTAATTACGTGTACACTACTGCAAAAAATATGTACTTCAAAGTGTGCCATTGACAGTAATTTGTACACAACAAACTCAAATATGCTGAATTACTAGACTTAGGCTACAAGTGTATTACCTTTGCAAAAGATGGACAATTAACTTGTCCATTGATGGGTGGGGTCTGGTCCACAACAACTGATGTTGAAACAATCTTTCCTGTAAGACCTGCAGAATTCCTTGCCCATATATTCAGTAAATTGGGTTTGCCTTTAATGACACAATAAATACAAGTTTGGTAAATCAAGTTTGCTTGAAAACATGTTTAGGAGAGCTCATATACTATGCCATCTTCTGTCTTTCTGTAAACATAATTTAAGTCTGTGTGTCTCTATTAGATACAATACTTATGCAACGGGTATCATGAGAGAGAAGGCGAAAATGAATGGTAAATCATACATGTAACAGAATAGAGTGGTTAGCATGGGATTAGGAAAGAGGAAAAGATCTGCCAAATTTGGTCAGAAGTTTTCTCATCGGGTTGATTTTTATCACCCCCGTTTTTGGCACAACTATTGGGCAACTTTCTTCATTCACATGCAAGGCAAATGAACAACAGTTGCTTACTACCTTTTAAGTTTTCTTGTATATGAGATTGAAAAAGTGAATATGTCCATGTGCTGGTTCATGTACAGAAATAAATTTGTAAATTCAAAAGAATATTACTTTTGTTTATTCTTTATTCCTTCAAGCATTTCAGCACTGTCATCATGAATACTCTCAAAGTCTTTTTGTTTAATTAAATAATTGTTATTATGTCAATTACACTACTGTTTATAGGGTGTGATATAAACAACTTCTTAGCATCTATATACAATATTTGTATACAAAAATACTAAGACTAAAGAAACCACTAAATACCCTTCGCTGTCGTTGACTGTAAAACCAAAATTGTTTACATAATCATGCTCAATATAGGCCCTTTAAAGTATGTTATTGATGCAATAAATAAAGTCGACCATACAAATTTAAAACAACTGATATAGGTTTCCTATGGTCATGTTATAAAAATGTGTCAGTGTGTTGGTACAATGTACAAAGCATCTCGTTTTGATTTTTATGAATCTCAAATAATTAGTTAAGGTCTATTAAGGTCCAATTGTAGAGTGCAAATGACATATAGTTTTTTTCTTCTCTTAATTATTCATTACCAGTAAATAATTTATATTGGGAAGGACTTTGAAGTTTCCACCTGAACAGACATCAATATGTTTATCAAGTTTTAATAATCTAAGATCTTCTCTTCTTGCTTACTATGTACTGTCTAGCTCTTTCTAAATTTATTTTTCATCTTACCTATGTAAAATGCTTCTTATTTCACACATGTCAATGCATAAATCACATTTTTCTAATTGCAGCCCATGTCCTGTACAAAATTTATATATCCTACCATTTTTAAATTTATCTTAGTTTCTTTCTACTATATTGGGATATGTTTTACATCTACCCATACCACATTCAGTTACAAAGCCTCTCTTTCAATGAAGTTAAGTACAGGCATGGTACAAATTTGTTTCCAATCTTTGAGTTGTCATTTATTATCATTAATTTTCATTTTTTACTGGACCAGACTGTAAATAGTCAAAGCATACCTGAGGACTCTGGGTGTATCATGCCAATAGGCAGAGATGTGTAGAGATTTGTTGATATGGCCATATCAGTCACATTCAAAATGTCATCTCCAAAGGGGAAGGTCCCTACCGAGAACCATGCATCATCTATGTTGTCAAGGACACCATTTTCAAGAAGTTCTGTGTCACTGTAGTGCCATCCGGCAGTCAGTGAATCTGTGGAACTCTGGTACAGTGTCAATACCCGATCTGATGCACTACCATTGAACTCGACACCAGCAAGACTGTAATGAGTAAAAGTATTGTGATATTGATTAAGAAAGCAAAGAAATCCAAGAATATTATTTTAATGAATACAGTTATGTAAATGTTTGTTCCTTTATTTCAAAATGAAAATAGCACCAGTTATAGAAAATGAAAATAAAATTTAACAATAAGATCAAAGAAAGAAACATACATGATAGACAAATGAATTAAAAACAGCTCACAACTAGGAATGGAGTCAACCCATTTTACTTTGAATGAAACCCCCAAAGTCATAATTATGTTAAACCAAGACCCGCTCCAAGACTTAAATGCAAATACATCAACTATTGTTGACAATTATATCCCTTTTCAGGTCCTCTCTACAGCATATTGATCATTCCAGTGTAGATACTTTTATATTTGTTTACATTTTTCTTTGTAATTTCATTTAAGGATAAAGCACTGATATTGAGAAGAACAAAGTTTTTAACAGAATTCAAAAACTAATATTTACCTATCAAGAGTGATTTCTGGTGGTGTGACATCCACCATCACTCCATCTGTCATGGATTCCAGTACTTTTCCAACATTTGTTACAGCTCGTACAGATGCAAAGTACTGGGTTCCATGCTCCAGGGGAACAACAGCTTGAGCAAAGCCTGAGCTGGCAACACCTGCAAATACAATATTTTTTAAAGTGAGAATTCTTGTGGAAGTATGCTGTTATATAAGAATTTTAACATGGTTTGAACAACCCTGACACAAGTGATTCTTAGAGTGTCTCTACATTGTTTCTTTGCTTGTTTAATAAAAGCAGCAAAAACTGAATAATTTCTGTTTGAGAAAAAGCTGATTTGTTGCTTTCTGCACAAACATGAATTTACATCAGTGATGACCACACCTATCCCTCAAACTTGCAAGTGCTGAGGTCCAAAATAAGTGTGGCATTTGCAAGGGTGTGAAAAAGTGAGGTTACAAGGCTCAAAGTTTGGTTTACAGTCTGGACAAAAGTGGGAGGGGATGGGGTGGGGGTAATCAATGTACCAAAACATACTAGAACACTGTAAACACTATTATGATTAAATGACTAGGCAAAGATAAACACTTCTAAAAATACCCAACCACTATCATTTAATCCTGATAATTCCAATTTTTCCTTCATTTTATCATCAAATCTGCAGAATCCATCAATGAAACATTTTATTTTAGGTAGCATATTGTTCTATTTCATCAGCCTCCTCACATGGCTCCAGAATACCTAGCCCCATCTTCACTAGTCACGGGTCACTTAATCTTATATCATTATATAGATAGAGTAGAGTGTCAAAGCAGGTCATAGCAGTGACTGGAGGACCTTTTGTCACTAGAAGATTTTTTTTCTCTTGTCTTACTAGGTTATTGCACTTTGCAACATTAACCTTGCATGAAGTACCTGTTGTTTAAGCATTCATTGTTCTCACTTTCTATGCATTTTGATCTTTTAAAGTTAAAGCTTGGTTGGCAATTGAATAAGTCCCCATAATTTAGCCATGTGCACAAATTCCAGATTAGTATCAAATGACTGTTTATATCCAGTCACATTGCAGTAAACTTAGTCATTTCATAATAATTGGAATCATTGTCCTCTAAAGATTTTAGAATTTATGGAGATGATGGCTGAAGTAGTTGAAACAAGTCCTTTAATTAATCATAAAATCAAATTGACATGCAGCATTCACATGTGCATCTCATCAGCATAGATGTAATTCTACCAGTGGAAGGACAAAAACAGCCATCTTAAAAGGCATCTACCACAAATACCGATTTATATTTGAAACTACCACTTTTGAAAATTAAAAGATTTTTTTATTAAAGGTTTTGAAAGAAAATGGTCATTTTATGTATTTATCAACACATTACAGAAACCAGTCTATCTGGGACTGAAGCCATTCCACCAATGCAACTACTGGGGCAATAACATGTGCTGAGCAATAACTAATCTGATTAAGAAAAGTTATGCAATGGTTGGCATGTGTACATGACATGAGCATTAAATTGATTACCTTATTGTTGTAACTTAGAAAGTTATGCAATGGTTGGCATGTGTACATGACATGAGCATTAAATTGATTACCTTATTGTTGTAACTTGGCATGTGTACATGACATGAGCATTAAATTGATTACCTTATTGTTGTAACTTAGAAAGTTTAAGGTCAAAGACAGGATCTTTATTGTGGTGCTATAAGTAAAACAGAGAACAAAGTTGCCTATCCCATACAAAATCATTCTTTTGCATTTGATAGATGGATTAAGTTTTTAAGTTCCTTGAAGAATTCTTCTATAGATATATTTATTCCATATTATCTGTTATTATTATTTTTCAACATGTTTTAAGAGAAATATTTTGATCAATTCATTTCATAATAGTGAAACATGCACTTTCTCCCAATGCTAAAAAAACCCTAACTATTACAATGAGTTCAATAATGCTAGGAAATCAGAGTTCAAGTTCGTGCAAGTGAGCAACAAATATCCTGAGTTTGCATTGTGTGTTTCAAGCAAAGTGGATTTTAAGAGAGTATATGAGCAAGGAAATGATGTCACCAGACATATACAGACACCACCACATAGGGGAAATCTGGAACAGTCTCTTAAGTGTGAAACTTGATAAAAACAATGCAAGTCATCACTAGCTACCAGTCAGCAAACTTGTGAAGGAAACTAAAAATGCTTGTGGATTCCATAACAAAATCTTTGCATTGAACTGTGAGATATACAACTCTTGCTTTTTCATTTAATTGACAATACCCTGACTCATATTAATCATTACTGTACCATTGCCATCAAATCTAATTCATGTTCAGAACTTGCTGTTTTATAATACAATACAGAACATATATTATTGCAAAAATTGCACTTATTTTGTTTTCAATTGCCTTAAAATGTGTAAAAATTTACTTATTTTGTTTTCAATTGCCTTAAAATGTGTAAAAATTGCACTTATTTTGTTTTCAATTGCCTTAAAATGTGTAAAAATTGCACTTATTTTGTTTTCAATTGCCTTAAAATGTGTAAAAATTTACGCTGGTAAAATATCCTACTGATTTAGAGCCAATCTACTTATCAAAATTTTTCAATCTATCCAATGCCCTGGTTCTGTCACATGTATGCAATAGCCAAGTAGGAGTTGCTTCCCTTCCATATCTCAGCATGTGTATTTATTATAACCAAATATAAAAAATAAAGCTCACAGGTAGAACATACTGAACGGAAACAACACCTTTCAAACTGGATAACTTTTGAAGACAGCAATTTTAAAAGATAGAATCAATTACTGCATAAATGGTAAATGGTTTGGTTCAGTCAGGCATTTTATCACACTGCATCACATGAAAGTTATATCGTATGAAGGCAAATAAAATGTCTTGGCCAAGGACATGCGATGGTAGCCAATACAGTCTGACTGACTGGTGGTAATTAAACATGCATGCTTCTGGTCACAAATTCAATGCCCTAAACACTAAGCCACTGCAGCAACTGGATAAATAAGATTCTGTGTTGTGTACATTAATGAGCAAATTGGAACATGAAAGCCACATTCCTTGATCACTACATTCTGATATTTAGAAAAACAGATAAAAATGGGAAGAAAAAAGGAAGTTTTCGTGAAACATATAACCGATTTTTAAAATTAAAAAAATGGGTTTTTTTAAGAATTGGACTTTTGGTAAATCAAGATTGGACTTGGTAGTCATTCAAAAGCTGATTTACAGGTTATTCAGATACAAATTAAAAAGTGGTGTAAAAAGTAATGATTAACAGACATGAAAAATCCATGTTTGTATTCTCAATGCAATGACATATATTTCTCTTTTCATCTGCTATCTCCATATTGACTGCCCTAATGATAAAACTGTTAAAACAACAAACAATCAAAATCCTGGACTTGGAAGGTTGAAACAGAACAAAATAAAAGAAAAAGTTTAAAGTTGAAACCTCCTTTCGTTAAAAGGTAGATCAAGTGTAAAGTAGTTAAAAATATGTAGACTGGTATGGATGATTAAAAAAATTCAACCAAGCTTAAAATTAGGTTACAGTGACCTAACTGGTATGAATGAGCTCCTCTCCTTGAAATGCAAGTACAAGCAAGTTTCATCAGTTCATGTGAAATAGGTTACACTGTACTGAGAGTGAGGGGAATGGATAGCTGAAAATACCAATGATATTTACAAGTGAACATTAGGCCACAGTGACTTAGTTTTTATGTGGCAGGATTGCTCACAATTAATCCCAGTGCAAAGCATTCCAAATTCTTGTCAAATAAAATCAGGGTACAAATGTCTGTCACTGTCATCATCTTTCCACTGCTGCAGAATGTATAATTGAAGATGTTTATCTGAATCTTTCTGACAGTAACATTGTTCATCTGTGTTCAAAGCAATCTCTCTTTCCATTTAGTCAAACTGCTTTCAATTTTCTTTCTAAAATGGGTTATTCTGACAATATTTTGTACTTGCTTCCAACAACATATTCCTTCATTGTCAACAATACCACTATGAAATAAATTTGGAGCATTACATGAAATACTCTATATTTCCTAGGGATTAATCAACTGGTTTTAGTCTGGTAAGCTCACAAATACATTTCATAATGATCTAGGAGTGAGAAGCTACAATGGCTTACATACTGTACTTTTACTTTATGGAGACTACAATGGCTTACATACTGTACTTTTACTTTATGGAGACCAGATATAGCACTGAACAATTCTGTACTTCTTAGCAATTTGCTTTTGTCATCTTTATAATTATTGAGACTTTAATAATAGCTTGTAATTATAAAAGTGGCAAAACTTGACATCAAAGGAACACACGCCAGTAAGGTTAAGTGGATTACTTTTCTTGGATTAAAGTTTGATACTTTACCAGCATGTTGAACGAATGCCGATGTCTGAATTTATAAACCAACAAATATTTACATGGGGATACTTTTGAACATAACTTGATGTGGAATTCTGACCATAAAAAATAACTGCTGGCTGATCAGGGAAGCTGTTCAAGAGAGGACCACTGAAATGGATAGCTGAAAACAAAAATGTCAAATGTGACAGATGGGTCATAATGATTTAAGGTTAAATTATTCTCCCAAAGATGCATTCACAAACAAATTTTCATGAATGCACATGAAATGGGGTCCACAATTTTGTGTAGTGAATGGATGGTTTAAAATACAACAGTCAGCCATGTATTCCAGCTAGTCACACTACCGTATTTGCCGGCCTATAAGACGATACTTTCTGACCAGAAAATCTTAGCTTCGACTTACACTCAGAATCGACTTATATATGGATTATGTCATCTGAATTGCTTATCATATTTTTTGTATGGAAAATAATTCTCCAAAAGTATGAAAAATAATATGTAAAAAATGTCATTTTGGGAAACAGACCATATATAAAAAAGGATAGGATCCCACATTGAGTATTTAAACAATTACATGATCGTTAGTATAAAAAATTAACATACATCAGGTGTAATTTCACTACAGCATCATACACCAGATGGCTTATTACTAGTAAAGACTTTACCATTTCCTGCAACAGCATCCATCTCTGTATGAGCAAT